>PVHX01010570.1:0-69300 GCA_004024805.1 Geosciurus inauris
TATATTATTCTTAAACTTAGTGTAGAAATTAAAACATTCTCATGAAATCTCAGTATGCCTTTCCAAGAATAAAGTTGTGAGTCCTCAGAGGTCCTTAGTCCCAGTTTGAGGAATGGGGCATCATATGGATGAAAGAGAGAGATGTGTAAAAGCAGCTGAGGTCATGAAAAGTTTGGGGCAAGGATGCAGCTGGAGCTGAGTGAGAAGACAGGAAGAATACAGGACAGCAAGCAGAAGGGACAAAAGAGCCTGGAGGCAGTGATAGGGATATCGGTGAGCCAACCCACCTCATCCAGTGTCTTCTCCTCCTGCCTCTCTGCCCCACCTGCCATCTTTCAGTTGCTATAAAATGACTGCCTCTTTTAAGGTCATTTCCCACATCATTTCCCTGGATACGATTCTCAGTCCACATACTTTGTGGCATCTTGGTTCCTTCTCCATTAGGTCTGAACCAAAATAAAACATTTCAGTAAGTTTTAATAAGGCTCCTTACATTATATTTTCACATCACCCACTCTTTTCCTCTGAGGCTTATATTAGTTTCCCATGTCTACTGCAACAAATTGCCACAGACTTAATGATTAAATAATAAAAATTATCCTCTTACAGTTCTGGCAGTCAGAAGTCCTAAAGTCAGGTGTCATCAGAGCTGTGTTCCTCCTGATGCTCAAGGGAAAATCCATCTCCTTCTAATTCTTCTTTCCAGAGGCCACCTGCATTCCTTGGCTTGTGGCCCCCTTCCATATTTGAAGATAGCAGCATCACATCCCCAATTGCTTCCTCTGCTCCCACAGCCACGTTGCCTTCTCTGAATGTGACCCTCCTGATTCCCTCTTATAGAGACCCTAGTAACATATTGGGCTCACAGGCAATCTAAGATCAACTCCCATCTCATGTTCCTTAGTGAATCACATCTATAAAATCTCTTTTGCCATAAAAGGTAACCTAATCACAGATTCTAGAGATCAGGATGTAGGTATCTTTGAGGGCCATTATTCAGTCTCTTATCACAAGTTCTTATCACAACTCATCACCTGTCAGGTTACTTCCTTATTGTCTATTGCACACACCAGACCTTAAGCTCTGTGGGTAAAAGAACTATGGCTGCACTACAGTGCTGAATGCATGACCAATGGTCATAATTATTGAATGAATGAATAAAGAAACAGCAGGGTGCATGAAGATGGAGGGCATGGTCAAGATAGTTTCCAATGAAGGTGGACATGGCTCTTCCATCTATGCCAGGTTTCACTGGAAAATGGTAGAAAAGCAAGCCAAGCTTGCTCAAAATGAGCTTCCTGCTGCTCTGCAGTAGATAACCACCCTGAAGTAGGGCTCTAACTGATGGAGATGGTTTGGGTGTCAACCTCATGGATCCATACTCATGGCTTCAAAATAAGATGACATGATTGTCACCTTATATGTCACTGAAACTAAACTATTTGTTTAAATGCATTATTCCTACCAAATAAAGCTTTGTATTCCTAGCTCTTAATTTTAAAAGCAAATGAGTTAGAAAATTCTACATTTAAGTGTGGAGGGAAGAGAGCCATTAATTACAAGTTTGGAGTCTTGAGAACTAATTCTAATTCTCTAACTAGCTGGAGGCAATGGACAAGTCACTTGCCCAGATTTAGCTTTAAATCTCTTTCTGAGAAATGAAGAAATCAGTCTAAATAACCTCTAAGATTCTGTTACACAAAGGTAGAAAGTGATTAAAAGAGAAGGAAAGTTGTTCATACTCAGGAAGGTGTTGCATATAATTTGGGGGGGGGAGGTTGTTGTTTGTTCTTAGGATCATTACCATTCAATAATAATAGTGATGATACTAATAATAATAATAAAAACAACAACTAAATACTATAATTGCATGATTACCAAGTCCTAGGCACTGTTTTAAGCAGTTTTACATGTATTGACTCATTTAATCCCCATTTGAGGAGAACTAAAGCACAATCATCAGAAAAATGCTGTATTCCTGCATTACAGATTCCTGACAATAATCTGTGCCAATTAGAGTTGATCCTCAACTCAGAGGGCCCATAGCCTTTTATTGACCTGCCCTAAATGCTGCATTTGCATCAATCTCATTTAATCTTCTCAACAACCTACAAGATAAGCATTAATGCATTTCTCCACTTGGCAGGCAATCCGTATCTTTTTGGAAAGGAGATGTGATAAAGATGGCCACAAATTATTGGCTGCTCCTCCCATTAAGAAGTAGGAACTATTGGCCTTTCCTTTATAAGTGGGCTGGCCCCAAGACTTGCCCTGGTCAGCAAAAGGGGATGGAAGTTACACAGGGCCAGTTCTAGGTTAAGACCTTGTTCAATGACTTCTCTCTTTGCATTCTGGGAACCCAGCTGACATTCTGTAAGGAAATCCAGGCTATCCTGCTAGAGAGAAGGACCATACAGAGAGGCCCTGGAGGATGAGATGAGAGACAGACAGAAATGAGTCAGAGAGCATGAAAGAGAGAGAGCAGAGCCATATAGAATAGCACACTAGCCAACAAAAGCCCCTGACAGGCAGAAGAATCTTGAATCTTTCAACCAGCCTGTTGACCAAAGGAATTTAGCCATATGAGAAACCAAAAGAAGAAAAAGAAAGAAAAACAGCACTAAAATTTGTAGCCAACCCTTAAATTCATGAAAACTACCAAGTCACTGTTGTCTTAAGATACTAAGATTTGGGGTAGTTTGTTACACAAAATAATACATATGAAACAGGAACAATGAATTTTTTCCCATCCCCCTGTTACATAATGGGAATACCATATGTGAGAACTACTTAATACAAGCTAAGTATCTATCTGTAGGAGACACAGACAGGGGCATAGAAAGAAGGATATAGTATCCAAGATGCTGTTCTCTTAGAGAGCAAGAGAGTTTATTAGCATGCAGTCAAGTGGCAGTAATGTTAGGCCTTGCCTATGCAAGTACACTAGCCAGAGAGCAGCAAAGATGCATGGTTGCCTCTGGCCAACCCAACCATCCAAGCAGACTGATACATGGTCACCTGGGTGCTAGCATCATAATCCACCACAAATGGAGAAGGAAGAAACAGATGATTTGCCTTGCTGGAGTCCCAGCCACCAGTCATCTTCATCTTTCTACTCCATTAGGATCTCAGGTCCAACATCATTAGTCCCACATGATTGTAGGTAATGAGTGGCGATCGCACAGTCACCCCAACACAGTGGGAAACTGCTTGCTCCAGGGCCTGCCTTGATAGGTCTACCTTTTGGAATTGTCCTCAACACCTTGAACCTCTGGATGTAGGTCTTTTTGACTGCCCTGATCTGCACTCTGTGAGTTTTCCTGACTTGTAGATTTTTGCAGCCTATTCAGATCCCACTTCTCTGAGCTTTCAAGTTGGACAAGAATATTCAGGTCTCTCATTCAGACCTGCCTAAGGGATGGTCAAACATAGCCACCCAAGCCTCTGCACTACCCAATTGCCAATAAGCACTCTCTCAATTCCTACCAAGTACACCAGAGAGAAAAAGCAGCATTCAATTTGACCCCTCTCTTGCCATCAGGAGCTTCCAAATTGAAAAAAGTCCTATTTTCCATCTCTCCTAAAGAGTACCAGGTTCTACTTAATAAACACTCTAGTAAACAGAAAGTTATATCCCATAAAGCCAATTTTCAATGAGTCAAAAAACCATAAAATATACCTGACACTAAAATTATACTGCACAAAAGTCAATCATTTTTTCAGAATTCATGAGACTTTTCAGGATCTTACAGCACTCTGGAATATCATTATGAATATCAGTTCTCACTCTCCTTGCAAAGCAGAGATCCTCCAATTAGCAGAGATTTCTGATTGACAGAAAGCCAGCTAAGCATGCTCTCACTTGAGGGAAAAAAAAGCCATTAGCAAAAGAGAGAAAATGAGTAGAAACCAGGAAGCAGAAGAGAAGCATCCATTTTTCACTTTGCTCCTTCTGGTCCCACTACCTGGCCCTGGGAAGAGGCCAGGTGGAGAGTGGTTGCTGATTCTTGGGGACAGTGTGTCCTCACTAGAACTTCCATCTAAGACTCAAAACTTGGGCAGGACCACAGGAGGCTCCCTTACTGTCTTCTCTTGGGGCAAAGGCAGTTGTTGTTTGGAAAAGATGAAATCTTTCTCATATCCCAAGAGGGGAAGTTGAGGAAGGTAATTACTAAGGAGATTTATGCTTCCATGCTAGAAACTCAGAAGCCACTCCAAAGAGACATTTAGGGATCACAATGCAACCAGAGTTGTCACACCATGTTGTTAATAGCACCCAGCTGAGTTTTGAAAATATGTTTCAGAGAAATGTCCAAAAGCTAGAATGAGGAATTTGTCTTCTCACAGAATTATTTAAGACCTCTAATTTGTTGAGAAAGGAATTACCAGCTCAAGACTTTGCAAGGCTGGAGTAATTAAACTAACAAATTATAAGTACATTTATCTGGATAAAAGCTATTCATCACCCAGAGGGTGTGACTGCCATATCCCACATGCTCAGCATTTGCAATTTTTCTCATCAGGCACCTATTTGCTTCGCACTGTGGGAACAGTTCACTTAGAGAGAAAGGACCCTCACTTAATTCTCTTTCCATACCCTGAGTGACAGGCCACATAGAAGGCTTCAGGTTGCAGGGAGAAGGGAAGGAGGAGAGGAGGTCCGATCCATTTGAATGCCTGCAGCAGCAGGAAATTAAATCTTCTATGCAAAGCTCTGTGGCCAGCATAAAATATGAGAAGAAATATCTAAGTGTGGATATAAACGAGAAAGGTCAAAGACTTATTTTTCTTGTTCACCTTCATGCAATTTATTGGGAAACTGGCATATCATTACTCAAAACGATAGAAATGAGACCATTACAGTTTCTTTTACTTCACCGGCTGAATCAAACTTTGCATTTCAGAGCAGTTCCTCACGCCAGGGGTGAGGGCATTTATGCTGCCAGGTTTACCCAGGGGTGGGAATAAAAATGATTGAGTCTGAGTGCCCTGTCTACTTTCTAGTTAATGATTTGCTTGTGATTTAATGATGTCCACAGTGTCACCAGCAAACCCAACAGGCCCACTTGCTAGTCTATCATCCTGATCACTAAGAAAATATTAAATAAGAACCCCTAGTTAATGTGTCCTTTGGGTTGACCTAGAATTAAAAACCTTATCATTGGTTCCCTGACCCATCTCAGGGTAGTCTGAGACCTGATCTCTTTGGAAATAAAAATGGAGAAGAGAACTCAATGCCCAGCATTATAATGGCCTTCATTTACCTGCACAGTCCTAGGTTAGCTGATTAATCCTAACTCTGGGCTTCAACTTAGACATGCAGGCTTTCCAACTTAGCTCTCCTGCCCTATGATTGCAGCCATTCCCTGTCACTGTCACACATATGTGCACACACACAAAACGCGACACCTTCATTTGGTTGGTTGATATTGGAGGCTGAACTGTGTGCCCCCAAATTCACATGTTAAAGTCCTAACCCCCAATAGCTCAGAATGCAGCTATATTTGGAGATAGAGTCCTTACAAGGTAAAATGGGTTTATTAGAGTGGGCCCTAATTCAATATGACTGATGTCCTGGAAGAAGAGAAGAGCAGGACACAGACACACACAGAGGGGTGTCCATGTAAAAACACAGGGAAAAGACAACCATGGACAGAAATGTCAGAAGAAACCAACCTTGAAACACCTTCATCTTGGACTTTTCATCTTAGACTTTCAGAACTGGAAGAAAATACATTTCTGCTGCTTATGCCCATTCTGAGGAACTTTGTTATCTCAGCCTGAGCAGACTTATACAGTTGGTTTGTCCTTCAGTATGGCTGGATGGCTTTATCATCCCTGAAATATAAACTAAGGGAGATGGTCACTCTCAGTTCCTAGCTCTGAAGAGCAGATAGATTAAATCAAAGTGGCCTGGAAGGGACAGCACTGGGGTGACATTCTGAGATGATCAAAAAACCAGGATCTCCAGCTTCTCCTGTGTGTCAGCATGGGCAGGGCTGTTAGCAGGGTTACCAGGGGACTTATTCAGCAGGATGGAGAGTTGCAACCTAATTGGTTCCCTGAATTGCATTCCCCTAACCAAACACAAGAACTCAAGGACCAGGATGTGGATGGCAGAGTATAAATTGAGGTATACAGCAGAGTTCTGGGCTGACCTGTATGCAGGATTTTTGAGGGGAGATGGATCCTCCCATATTTCCATGGGTTATGGTAAAGTTGTCAGATAACAGAGCCTTGGATCAAGCTTTGGACAGTCACAAAGGAGGACATGGGACTCAGGCAGAGCCAATCAAGAGTACTTCATACCCTTGGCCATAGCAAAGAAGCTAGAAGAATAAATAACCCAAGAAAGTCTGATCAGGGCCTTCCCTGAATGAGTTTATAGGTGTGAAAAGACCCATGACTTTCATTCAGATGTGCACATGCGCACAAATGTGCGTTTTCCCAGAGGTGTGCTAAGTGGGAAGACATAAACCTGGAGCTTTGTGTAGCCATTTTCCTACCAGAAAGATCTGAGAGATAAGACAAATAAGAGACTGTTCAAAAATAAAGTTTGAATTCCCAAGTTCTACCAGTGATGCCCCACTCTCCTTTATTTTTCCCCTTCATAGGGGAGGGCCTGTCTTGAACTGAATCTCTTACTGTTATCTATAAGAATCCTGACCAGCACAAGTAAGATATTTGGGGAATGAGTAAGTTGCTTTGGAGGACACTAAGCTATATAAGATATGATCCATACATCAAGGATTTACAAAATCAACTCAATAGATCTTTTTAGAGTAAATAGATGGGCAGTTGAGTTGGAGTAGTAGACAGCAAGTGCAATACAAATTCAGGGAAAAGAAAAATCTCTATAACCTGTAGTATTGGAAATGAATTAAGGAAAGAGGGAGAATTTGAAGAGCCCTAAGAATATATAGGATCTAAAGAGGCTGATGGAGGGACAGCTGGGGAGAGGAGAAGGATGCTCACCCTGGGCAAGGGAAATAGATCTGAGCAAAGCCCAAAGAAGGGCTATGGAGCATCTGCAAATCAGAGAACAGACATGGTTACTCTGGAGCAAATGGAAGACAACAATGGAAAGGTAAATTGAACCGAGCCTTGGACTCCTCGAACACTCAACGAAGGCGTTTGAACAGTTTTAACCATTAAAATTTCTTGGACAGGAAGAGGTGTGAGGAAAGCAGAATTTGAGAGGGGAAAACCTAGTCAAAGTGTATGTGTGTGAATTTGGAAGTAAGACTGTGGGTAGAAAGAGTGTCCAGTCCTAGGAGCAGATTCTGAAGCCACTTAATGTGAGCAGGAAGACTGAGCTGTCAGAACACAGAGGAAATGAGGGGTTCTACCAAAGCAGTTGATTCCTGATGTTTCCCAAAAACACACATCCAGGACTCAGCAACACAAAAAAACCCAAAAGGCACAACAAGGTGCATTTCATCTAGACCCTTCTGCCCAGAACAGACTGTATTATGCTCATCGAGTTGCTATAACTGCTATGCCCACCCAGACTCCATCAACCTTCACAGAGTGAACATTTTTAATGAAAACAGATCTGCAAAACATCTGAACCCATTATTGTGGATGACACATGGCTTTTCTAAGCAAATACTCAGTAACCTACCTTGAGAATGCAAAAGGAAAACATTGCTTTGGGGCTGAGGCTGTAACTCAGTGGTAAGAGCACTTGCCTAGCATGCGTGAGGCACTGGGTTTGATCCTCAGCACCACATAAATATAAAAACAAATAAAATATAGATATAAAAAATATAATAACATTAAAAAAAAGAAAAATTGCTTTGTAATTACCTTGCAAGAACACAAGTGAACACAAGTGAACAACCATTATCAGCCAAAATCCAGAGGAAATATTCAGATACCACTACAGCGCCAGAAGCTGATTCAGAAAGAAGTGTTGCGTATCCAACCATTTAACAAGACAATATGTGTTAAAGATGGACAATAAGTTACACCAAAATACAAAACATTTGTAGTAGATAGTACCACTTCCAAAGCACATCTATGTGTGCCACCTCTCCATTAGGGTAGAGGAGCAGATATAGTTACCTCAGCTTTTATGTGAGGACAGCTTGAGGCTGGAAGAAGTATAAGGACTTCTCCAAAGTCTCTCCTAGGCAGTATTGAAGCCAGGCTTGGAACCCAGCTGTCTCCACTCTGAGTCTAAAGGATGGCACACTGCACCAACAGGACACAAAGCCAAGGGAATCAAGGATTACTGCCGTACCTGCCACAGGTATAGAGCAGAAGAGAGAAAGGTAGAGGACACAGTAGCAAGTCCAAGCTCTGCCACAAGCCAGCTATGTGACCTGGGCAAGCATGTGAGTCATTTACCCTCTCTGGGGTCATTTGGAAAAGGAGACAATGAGTCTAGTACAGAATAGAAGAACTAAGAACAGAATCCAGGAAGCTCTGCTCTCCAACTGCTGGAGGAGTGGGGCAGGCAGGGCCAAAGCAGTGCTCCAAGCCCAGTGCCGAAGAGGCCCCCGGGGATGACTGATCCCAAAGAAAAAGAGTCTGCATAGCTCTCAATGACCTATTATATATTCTGTGAGGAACTAGAAAAGAGGAGCTCAAAGGCTTCATATATAAAACGTTCTAAGGAAATACAAATGCTAACTACCTTGATTTGATTGGCACACATCATGTACATGTATTGAAATATCATACTTTACCCCGTAAATATGTACAATTATTTCAAGTAATTCAAAATAAAAATTAAATTTTAAAAAATAAACTGGAAATTGAAGTCTGGTGTCAAGGGGAGGTGTCAGAGGAGAATGCTGATTCAGAGCCTCATGGCATCTGTCTCAGCCTCCTCCAGCTCACACTTGAGCTCTGAGAGGACACAGTAAATCCTGATCCTAGTTCTAAGAATGAGGAGAAGGAAAGTGGAGTAAAACTCAAAGAGCCACCATTGTGAAGTCTCTGTAAGACTGTGAGCACTCACATGTGACACTGGGCAAGCCACTCACCAGCAAGCCTCCACTTCTCACTGGAAAGCAGAATGGCTCCTCTGTGTGCCTGGAGGGATTGCTGCAGAGATTAAATGAAGGAAGTATAAAGTACTTGGCAAATTCCTGGCACATGGTAATACATGATGCTCACATCTTACTGGTGTTACTGATCAGGCTTCCCCCCGCCCTTTGTAGCCTGGTAACACATGTGGCACAAGTGGCCCATGCCTGGGTTTCCAGTAGACAGCTCTTGCTGTGGCCTAGCCAGTACCCCTTTTTTCTCACTACAAGATCTCTCTTTCCTGTGCACCCAACCTGATAGCTGGCTAGGACCTGCCCAGCCACAGAGAGACAGGTAATCAGGTTTAACAGAGCAGAGCTTCCCAATTCCTGGCTACAGGGATGAGTTCTGGATTGGGAAGGTGATCCCAGCAAAGACCTTCAGAATACTTTCATGAGAGCACATATATACGGATTCTAGAGAGAGAGATGGTCTGTCTTTCTTCAAGCCTGGGAGCTGAAATTATACTATGAGCTTGGAGCAGTTCCATGAGCAATGCTTTCTGAGAAAGAAGATAAGGGGAGTTTCAGCATAACCAAGAGTAGAGCTCAGTCTGAAGAGCACCAAAGCTCAGCCCAAAAAGGATCTGGCTCAATGCTTTGACCTTCCCACTGGGTGAGCCAGTAATGTCCCCTATTGTGCTGAGGGCAACTACAGTTGGTTCCTGCTCTTGTATGCAAGAGTCCTGCTAATTCAGTGCAGTTGGAACAAGCCTAGCATCCTGAGCGCCAAGGCAGACCCAGCTCCATGAGGAAGTGAGAAGGCACATTGTCAATGAAGGGCTGAGAAGGATATAGCATCCAAACTGCATCTTGGCAGATGCCACAGCACCACAGCAAACAAGAGCTGAAGAGCAGGAAACGGCAGGAGTCCAGTGTCATTTGGAAAAACTATCTTCCAGGAGAAAAATTTAAAATACATTGAGGTTTTAAATTGTTTTTCCTGTAAAATACATCTGACTTTACTTTTTTCTTATTTTCTTTCTGCTTTAGAAGAAGCCATTTGATCTGGCCTTGGGCTGGGATTTGATGTTAATGCAAAAGGAAAGAATGAAAGCATCTTTCCTCCATCCACCGCCAACTCCCATGTGAAGGCTGGCACCCGATCTCCAAAAGCTGAGGCTCTCTTACCTCTGGGGGAAAAGGAAACAAGGTCTGTTGCTGAGATTTGGAGCTCCATCTATTGAGCCATTATACTCTCCTTTAACTCATCAAAAACCACGTGGCAGAAAAGAAAGGATTTTGCAGGTTGAAAGAACAAAGAGGATTTGGACTGGAAGCCCAAATAAAGGAGGTTCTCTGTCAAAATCCAGAGACTGTGCTAGGAAGGACACTACCCAGCTGTCAGAGACAAACTAAGCCCAAGCCTTTACTCCAGCCACTTTCACCAGAGACATCCACTGGGTTACTATTCATGGATGAAAGGAGGATCACTTGGCCTGCATCCAGGAGCCCACCATCTCCAAGTCTATTATGAAATGCAGCCAAGTTCAAAGATTCCTTGAGTTATTAGAGGCTATATAATACAATGACAATGAATATACTTCCCACAATGACTCAGCATCGCTTAAAGGAGAGGATGCTAGGGAAAGGAACTCCTATACTTGTATCTTTTGGGCACACTGGGGACCCCAGGGAATGAGAGTAGGAAGACTAGAGTAGACTAATAATCATCAGATAATTGCTGATAAGGCATGAAAAACACACTTACATGACACCCAGAGGGCAATTCAGCATTCGACAGGCACTCTGTGTGTTTTTTGCAATTTCTCATTACCTAAATCCTAGGTGCCAAAATTTTGTCGTCAAAACTCCACTCAGTAAAAAATGTAAACTATCATCCCCTAATGACATATATTTGCTTGATCATAAATTACATACATGTGCCATTGTTCAAATAATATCCTGTATATTATGAAACACATAAAAACAGATGCTTTTAGGACTGGGGTCATAGATTAGAGGTGATTGCCTCATATATGTGAATCTCTGGACTCAATCACTAGTACCCACTCCAAAAAATCACATATTTTTAAAAGGTACAATAAAGAAGCAAATAATACTTCTACTAATTATCTTACTGAGCATATTATTGGCCAATATACATTTAGGGTAAGATTTGACCTTAGTAACAGTAGATGTAACTTCATGTTTTAGGGGCTGGAGTTGTAGCTCAATTGTAGACCGCTTGCCTAGCAAGTGTGAGGCACTGGGTTCGATCCTCAGCACCACATAAAAATAATAAAGGTATTGTGTCCATCTACAACTAAATATATATATATATATATATATGTATATATTATATACATATATATATATTCATGTTTTAAATAAACCTCTTGATTTCGATTTCATGGGCCAACCTCTTAGACCATTGCTATTTTCATGGTTTGGATGTGGTGTCCCCCAAAAGCTCACATGTGAGACAATGCAAGAAGGTTCAGAGGAGAAATGATTGGGTTCTGAGAGTCTTAACCCAATCGGTGATTAATCTCTTCATAGGGATTAACTGAGTGGTAACTGAAGTGGTAGGGTGTGGCTGGAGGAGGTGGGAATTGGGGGCATGGCTTTGGGGTATATATTTGTGTCTGGCAAGTGCAGACCTCTTTCTCTCTGCTCTCTGATCATCATGTGAGCTGCTTCCCCCTGCCACACTCTTCCCCCATGATGTTCTGCCTCAGCTTGAGCCCTGAGGAATGGAGCCTGCTGTCTACAATTGGAGACCTCTGAAACTATGAGCCCCTAAATAAATTTTTCCTACTCTCATTGTTCTGGTCAGATCCTTTAGTCCCAGAAGAAGAAAAAAACAAAAACAAAAAACTGACAACACTGTTTTTACCTCATGTTTGTTTGATAAAAATTTGCACAAGAAGTAGAAGGGTAGGTTCTGCCATCTGCCTGTGAATGTCATCTTCAATCCCAAGTTTCATTCTGGAACTCTTTAAACCACACACTCATCCATTTTGTACTTGTTAAGTGATATATAATTAAATAATATAATCTATAAATCAATTTAATCAAGGAAATGTACAGAAAAATAATACTAAAACCCAGCAAAGGAGTAAGGTTCCCACTGTCAGCCACTAGGAAATCTCCATTCATCCCTCAGGGTACTTCAGGTCTTCTATATAGACCAAATGAAGTGAGGGCGCAGTCTACCTCCCACAAATAAATACCAGGAGATGTTTTATTTGTACTTTAGATTATAAATATACAAGAGAAATTTTACTATTTTCCCACCATCTAGTGGATCATTTGCCACAGTCTCACCACTTCGTGACCCCATTGTAGGGACCCCTGGCAATGGATGGGTCTCCCTGCAGCTACAGAAACACAGTTCCAATCAATATGTCCTTCCATTACTCAGTTCATTAGCATGGCACCATAGTCCTGTCCCTTTCTCTTCTCCCACATGAACCCCATGGCCAGCACCAGCCAGCACTTCTCCTACACACCAGATTCTGTTAGGTCTTTGCCATTACTCTTTTCTCTTCCAAGCCTGTCTTCCCTTCACTTTGCCTTTCTAAAAATCTACAACTTTTAGCCTGGAGTGGTGGTACACACCTGTAATCCCAGCGACTCATGAAGCTCAGGCAGGAGGACTGTGAGTTCAAAGCCAGCCTCAGCAAAAGCAAGGCTGCTAAGCAACTCAGTGAGATCCTGTCTGTAAATAAAATACAAAATAGGGCTGGGGATGTGGCTCAGTGGTCAAGTGCCCCTGCATTCAAAGTACCAAAAAAAATTTTTTTAAAAATCTACAACTTTTCAGCCAGTTAACTTTTCAACACAGTTAATTATTTTAACTCTCACCTTCCCTTTGAGACTACTTCACAATCTTGAAATTTGTTTCTAAGAAACCAAAGGGGTTTCATTGATTCTGGAATGGTCAATCTACTGCCCAGCCAAGCATAAAGAATTAGAGTTAGATCCTTCTTGCTGCCAATACCTGTCCTTGCCTTGTGTTGTCTTTGAAACCTTGGACACTCTTGTTACTGTTTACACATTTCATAGTCACCTGTCCTCTAGACACAGCTCATGAATACTTGTCTACTCTGCTGAGATGTTCCTGCTGGTCCAAGCCACATCACAAGCCCCATACTTGAACTCCAAGGTCACTATCCTTATGCTCATGCTCACGCAATTATTTATTGCCCCCAAATTGAAATAACTGAAAGGTGATGGGAAGTGATTTTCAGCATCAGTCAGCCTGGGCCCAACAGGTACCCATCAAAAACACCTGGCCCTTTGGATTGAAACTTTGTCACAAACATGGATAATTCTTTTCTTCGGAGGTAATTCTATTTTTAGGGGGCAGTTACCCATTCCTACCATTGCCACTAGTTTCCTGAATACCCTGGCTCCTAAAGGAACTCTTTTGGATTATAAATGAATATGAGAAATTTTACTGTTTTCCCACCATTGGGTGGATCATTTACCATAGACATCACCCACATTGGAAACCCCAAACTTATGATGGCTTTCTCAGTGAGGATAGCAAGGAGTGAGCAGCTCCTGCTAAGCCACCAAAAAACAAGAGTCTTCCTATATGTTTACACAGAGCACCTTTAAGACTGACCAAGGCCCTTGTATCAGTCAATTCCCGCTGCCATAACAAGATATACAGACTGGGTGGCTTAAACAACAAAAATTAATTATTTCACAGTTCTGGAGGTTGGTAGTTTGAGATCATGGAGTCTGGAAATTCAATTTCTGGTGAGGCCTCTCTGCCTGTCTGTAGACAGTGGACTTCTTGCCATGTGCTCAAATGGCCTCTTCCCAGTGTATATGGAGAGCGGTTTCTAGTGTCTCTTCCTCTCAGAACACCAGCCCTATCAAGGGTCAAGGTCCTACCCTTTTTTACCTTATGGATATTTAATTACTTCTTTAAGGGTTCTATCTTCAAATATGGTCACACTGGGGATTAAGATTTCAGTACATGCATTTGGGGATGGGGACAAAATTACCTAACAGCCCTTAATATCTGCATCAAGTTCTGCTCTCCTGAGAGTAGCTGATGGCTTATTGTATGGAAGAAAATGAGAAATTAACCATCAAGAGGCCACCAATCCCCACCTCACACATGTTGGGCTTCCCTGACCACCTTCAACATGCAGCTCCCAAGGAATTAGATGTGGCCATGGTACTTGCTTCTGTGTTTCTCCCAAAATTTATAGGCTGAAGTCCTGAACTGAGTAGCTCAGAACATGATCATATTTGGAGATCAGGACTTTACCAAGTTAAAATGGGGTCATTAATGGAGTGGCCCCAAACCAATATGACTATATGACTACATCCTTAAAAAAAGAAAATTTGGATGTAGGTGCATACAGAGGGAAGACACAGGGGGAAGATGGCCACCTGCAAGCCAAGGAGAGAGGCCTCAGAAGAAACCAACCCTACCAACCCCTTGATCTCATATTTCTAGCCTACAGAACTATGGGGTAACATTTCTATGGTTTAAGCCACTCAATCCATAGTACCCTGTTACAAGAGCCTTTAGCCAAACAGATCAGTTTTCTCTATTAGGAAGTAAATTCTGTAACAATTGGTCTTGTTAATCTTTGTAATTTCTAGGGCCTTGCACAGAAACTGGGGTATTCTAAGGACTCCCAGCATGTTCACTGGTGAAATGAGGAAAGGATAATAGGAGGAGGGAGGATGATAGGGCCCTGAGCCTGGAACTTAAACAGTCTGCCTTCTGTGTTTTTTAAGTCATATTCTCCTCATGCTGAAAGTAACCACTTAGCAATTTACGTTATCATTTTCCTTCTCCTCTGACTTATAACCATGTTTGACATAAATCACAAGTGAGTCAGAACAGGCTGAGGGCTTGCTGTGGACAGAGAACTATAGTCGAAAGCTCCAGGGGACTGCAACAGCAGGTCTAGTAGTGCTGTTCAATAGAAATACGGTATTAACCACAGCCTGACTTAAAATGTCTAGTAACTACATTAAAACAACTTTAGAAAGAAATGGATGAAATTAGTCCTAATAGTATATGTCTATATATACATTGGGCTTCCCTGACCCAATATATCCAAAACATTTTCAGTTCAATATGTAATCAATAGTTTAAAAATATTGAAGCATTTTATATTTATTGCTTTATACTAGATCTTCAAAATCAAGTGTATGTTTTACTTACAGGAAATTCTGTACTGTAATTCTGACCAAACATGTTTCAAGTGCTCACTACCCACATGTGGCTAGTGGCTACTATGCTGAACAGCACTAGAGTTAGTGGTTAGTGACATAGATTTTGGAATCACACAGACATGGATTTGCATCTTGAGCAATCAATGACTAACTCAACCTCTAAGTTTCAGTTTTTGCGTCTCTAAAATGGAGCTATACTACTACTTCTCATGGGTAAGGTGAAGATCAGATGAAATCAGCCACATGAAGTCTTAACACAATGACCCAGCAGCAGCATGACCACTATGTGCCAGGCTCTGTGTTATGTAATTTACATGATTAATACCCAGTATATTGTAGTGGTTATTATTCTTTTTTTTTTTTGAGGGGGGTTACTGGGGATTGAACTCAGGGGCACTCGACCACTGAGCCACATCCCCAGCCCTATTTTGTGTTTTATGTAGAGACAGGGTCTCACTGAGTTGCTTAGTGCCTCACAGTTGCTGAGGCTGGCTTTGAACTCGTGATTCTCCTGTCTCAGCCTCCCTAAGTGCTGGGATTACAGGCTTGAGCCTCTGTGCCTGGCTGGTTATTATTCTTAATGATTATTGCTGAGATTACAAGAGCTGAAGCAATTTCTCCATCAGATGACAGATGGATGATATCCCCATAGCTTGGGTTTTCAACCTATAAAATAGGAATGAGAGAGGATGTAGAGAAAAAGGAACACTTTTACACTGTTGGTGGAAATGTAAATTAGTACAACCACTATGGAAATCAGTATGGAGTTTCATTAAAAGACTAGGCATGGAATCACCATATGACCCAGTTATATCACTCCTTGGTATTTATCCTAAAGAATTAAAGCCATTTTACTACAGTGATGTATGCATACTCATGTTGATAGCAGCACAATTCACAATAGCCAATCTATGGAACCAGCCTGAGTGTCTATCAACAGATGAAGGGGATAAAGAAAATGTATGCATACACCATTGAGTTTTATTCAGCCATAAAGAAAAATGAAATTATGTCATTTGCAGGAAAATAAATGGAACTAGAGGCCATTATTTTAAGCAAAATAAGCCAAATTCAGAGGGTCAAGGGTTCTATGTTTTCTCTCATATGTAGAAGCTAGAAAGGAAAAAGGAAAAGAAAGATAGGGGAGGATCTCTTGAAAATCAAAGGGATATCAGTAGAGGAAAGGAACAAAGGGGTAGAAAGCGGGACATGCTAGGAAATAATATTGGCCAAATTATATTGTTATATTGTGTGCACATATGAATATGTAACAACAATCAAATCCCATCATTATGAACAACTATAATGCACCAATAAAAAAAAGTGGGGAAATGGGAATGATGAATGCATTTACCATTAAAAATTAAAATGACCTTCCTGCTCAAGTAGCATGACACCTCAAAATATTCACATTAGTCTGGGAGTCTTTGGCTTACAATACCAGAGCACAGCAATAAAGACAAAAGTTATAGCCTTCTCTTCTTTGCATATACTTTCTGATTAGTTAACTTCAATACTCTCCTAGGCAGAGAAATTGTCCTGAGTATTCAAATCCCCATGCTGATCTGGGTCCTATGGTGCTTCCTTTTTTTCTTTAAGAGAAAAAGTCCATTCAGCCACTATTTCTGAATTATGAGTACATAAAAAGAGATACGCCTTTTTTGTGAGGTCTCATAATTCACCCTCATATAACACAGGTGATAAATGCAAGCAGGTAGCTCTCTATTCAAAATATGTGCAATAGATATATTACTGTATCTACTGTATATTTTCATCTTGGCATGCAATGAGCTCTCCTTCACCTTAAGATAATAAACTGCACAGTCTCAGCCATATCACAAATTCATTAACAGGTCACAAATAAATCACTCTGATGATATTGTATACCTTATAACTACTTTCAATTGTGGCTCTCAAAGCCCCTTACAAACACAAATTAATTAGCCCGAGGCCTACATATAATTAATTTTAATATGCTGCTAGAAATTATGATACAGGAATACCAGGAAATTGGTCATATCTACTCATTTCTTTAAAGATTCTAAGAATGGAAACCAGTGGTTCTCAACAAGAGGTGATCTAATCCCCCAGGGTCATATGCACTCATTTCTTTAAAGGTTCAAAGAATGGAAACCAGTGGTTCTCAGCAGGAGGTGATCTAATCCCCCAGAGGACATTTGGTCATATCTCAGAGATATACTTGATTGTCGCCACTGGATGAAGAGGAAGGTGCTACAGCCACTAATGAGTATGGACCAGTGATGCTGCTACACATTCTGCAAAGGCCAGGATAGCCCCTCACCACAGTTATGTAGTACAAAACGATAATAGTACCAAGGTTGAAAATCCTTAATCCAAATGAATGTGCTCTTTCCCCAGGGAGAATAGATTTTATTTTATGTTTCTAATTTTACTAAAGATAGTCTCTCAATTTATGAGTAAAGTGAGGAAATTCCCACTGAGAAGTGGTCAACCAGATCCAAATCAATATCAACTTATTAACTATGAACCCAATGTTTTAGATAAGGATATCAAGTTACTGGATAATAAAGTTCCAAAATCAACCAGAGAATCAGAGAAAAAAGAAAACCTCTCTCCCTCCCCCTCCAAAAAAAAAGAAGAAAAGAAAAGTGACTCATTGACTTTACACAGATAGTAGTTTTTTCCACACATCCATACTGCATCCCCAGTCATAACCAGCTATCTCAAAATGTGTGCTGCTGGTTATCTAAAAACCAGGGAAATGTAGGATGTGGTTGATGTGGACAAACCACGCCTTTGCATGAGTTCTACTGACTGCAAGACAGGCAATATCTTGAGGTTACAATGCTGAGCTCTATCTGAAAAGTAATAGGTAATGGTTGAAGTGTATGTGTATGTATAATCCTCTAATTTCTTCCTTTCTGTCTCTTCCTATGAGAAATAGTTGCTCAACATCTTCGAAGTGGGTGTGAAAGTTGCTATGAATTTCTTTCTCATGTAGTTGCAAACCACCTCCCCACACTTTTCAACATTCCTATCTGATTACATGATGAAAGATGTGATTCATTCCTGAGACAGACTATAAAGAAAATAGACAAGTCACAGGAGAATTCAGATATTTGGGAAGTGGAAACATTATCCAAATAAAAACAGCATATCTGACTGACTTAGGATTCTATCCCCCAGAAAAATAAGGAAAGCTGCTTTAAAAAAAATTTTAAACTGCTATTCTACATCTAATTCTGGCCAATAAAAAGAAAACTATTGAGAGAACAAAAGTATGATAATTTTGAGGGAAAAAAAAGTATCAAGTACCCTGTAATTTTAGAACTAGAAAAAGAACAATTTGGGAGAATAATTAGACATGTGCCCTAGAACTTTACATTTCAAAAAGTAAAGATGAGCATGATGCTATGGTAAGAGATTTTTGAAAGAGACAATGGCTTACAGAGATTGCAATGTTCTCAGAAATGCAATTCTGACTTAGTAATTTGCAAATTATCCCAATGGAAAAGCAAAGATAAAAACATTCAGAAAAATCAATGTACTTCTTAGAGGAGCTGAAATTTTTAAAAAGGTACATGAAAGGACATATTGCATGTGATTGTGTTGATCCTATGGTAGCTGAAAGTCTACCAAACTTATAGGAGGGGAATTTGTCTAAAGAAGATAATTTACATTGTCTCTAGTCTCTGGTCTGATCAGTAAATATTAGTACATGGTGTATCTCCTTAAGCTTTGAGAAAATTATCACTGCTCATCTGTTGTGAAGAGCTAAAGAGTGAAACATCATGTAACAGACTAAAAGAAGTAATAAAAAAGAGAGAAGTTGTAGAAGTAATAGTATGAGAGTAAGAGATTTGAAAGTAAAAATATTACTGAAGGACCTGAAAGAGCTCAATAAATGGGAAGAGATACCATCTCCATGGATAGGAAAATTTGATATCAAAAGGTTTCAGTTCTCCCAACAAATTAAATACAATGCCCATTGAAATCCCAAAAGTTTTTTTTCTTATTATACTGAATTTAAATTGTGCTTTTAAATGATTTTAAATTATACTGAAATTAACACTGATAATTGTCAGGAGTGGCAAATGAATCATGGGTCTTTTGAACTGCCCAAAGACAGAGGTGACCTCCATTGGGAATTTCCCAGTGTGAAGGCACCAATCAAAGATTACCCAATAGATATGGTGACACCCTGCTCAAGAGAGATTCTGTGCCAGCCACAGAATTTATTAGTTCATGGCCTTGGTTTCAAACGCCAGCTGTCTGGAGGTAGAGAGTTATGGACACAAGCTGATAAGCCCTAATTGAGCTGTATTACCCTCAACTTTGGTTTTGTTTATCTTGAAGAAGCTTTCTCACAGTAATAAATCCTTTCGATGTTTAAACCTATATAATAAATGTGCTGAGCCTGCTTGTGGTCCGTGTTCTTCCATCAGAAATTTGGCTGATCCACTGGGTCCCGCTTTTTTCTGCTTTTGCATCTGTTTGTCTTTTTCCAATCCCCTCACCACTCAGTTTGGGAAACTGAGTAAATGGTCGTGTGGGTCACGACAGATAATCAAAATGCCAAGAATAATTAAGACCATTTTAAAGAGAAAAAGTAAAGTGGAGGATTTTTACTATAGTACATATAATAGAAAATATAATAATTAGTGTTGTATTGACCAAACAGTCAAATAAATTAGTGAAACATCATAGATAGTCTAGAAATAACCCATACATTAAATTCATATAAAAACTTTAAATATGATGGAAATGTCATTATAAATCAATAGAAAGATGGGATATTCAATAAATGGTGCCAGGACCACTAATTTTCTCATTCAGGGAAAAGAGGGTAGTTTCCTCATCTCATACAATACTCACAGATCAATAACAGCATTATTAAATATCCAAATGTTAAAAAGTTTAAAAATTTTGTGGAAAATTTAGGAAAAAATGTTTGACCTCAGAATAGGGAAGGATTATTTAAACAAGATTCTGAACACAAAAACCATTAGGGAAAAAAAAAGGCTGATGCATTTGTTGCATTCAAGATACAAAGTGAAAAGACAAGCCACAGACTGGATAATATAGTTGCAACACAAGTAACCCCAAAATAACTACTATCCAGTTACAACCAAGATAATATAAAAGTAATTACTAGTAATACTTCATATTGGTACCTAATAACACCTACATATCACTAAAAAAGAGGAACCAAAAAACCCACTTGAAGGATGGGCTAAGTTTATGAACAGCAATGGCCTGCAAAATGGCCTATAAAAGAATGAATCTCACTAGTAACCAGGTAACTGCGAAGGAAAGTAGCCATGTGAGATGCCATTTCACATCCAATGAAATTGCCTCAAAAATAAATCTGTTAAACACCAAAGATTGCTGATATGACAATGTTTACTGAGATACGAATATAAACTTGTTTATCAACTTTGATAAGCATTTAAGAAGCTTCTACTTAAATTGAAGGCACTCAAATCTAGGACCCAAGTAATTCCACCTCTAGGTGTATAGCATAGAGAAACACTCAGATGTTCTCAAGTCACATGCAATAGTGTTTAAAACAGCAAAAACACTACACACAGCCTAAATGTCCATCAATGGAAGAAGCAATATTAAAAAAAAAAAAAGCTTTTAAAATGTATGCAATGGGATGCTATACAGATTTTTTTTCTTTTCTTTTTTCTTTTTTCTTTTTGGTGGTGGTAGTACTGAGGACTGAACCAGGGGGTACTCTACCACTGAGCTATACCCACAGCCCTTTAATTTTGTATTTTGAAGAAAGATCTCACTAAGTTGCCCTGGCTGGCCTTGAATTTATAATCCTCCCACCTCAATCTCCCAAGTTGCTGGGATTGCAGGCCTGTGCCACTGTGCCTGGCTACTAGACAGATAGTAAACTAAAGAGTTAAGTCAACCTGAATGCATCTCTAAAATGGTATTGAGCAAAAAAATAGAAAAGAGTAGATAATCAGTCATCATAAAAATTAAAAATTTTTGGCTTCTACAATTCCACTACTGGATATGTATCCAAAAGAAATAAAATTGATATGTCAAAGAAACATCTGCACTCCATGTTCACTGCAGCACCACTCACAATAGCCAAGATTTGGAATTAACCTAAATGTCAACAACAAAGGAAATGTGTTATGTAGAGACCAAAGAATACTATTCAGTCATTAAATACTATTAATACTATTCAGTCATCTGCAACATGTAGGGACCTAGAGGACATAATGTTAAGTGAGAGGAGCCAGACCCAGAAAGGCAAATACTATATGATCTCACATTTGTATGGAATCTTCAAAAATTGACCCCACAGAAGTAGAGAGTAGAATAGAGGTTAAGAGACTGAGAAGAAAAGGCAAGGTCAAGGCTGGCATAAAGTGCATGACTATAAGTGAATAAGTTCTGGTGTGCCATTGCATAGTATGGTGACTATAGTTAATAATGATGTGTATTTCAAAAGAGCTAGTAGAGAGGTTTTACAATGCTCACCACAAAGAAATGATAAATGTATGAAGTGATGGATATGCCAGTTACCCTGATTTGATCATTATACAATGCATGCATGTATCAGAACATCATTGTACCCCATATACATGTATAACTATTGTATGAAAATTTAAAGAATATTTTAAGTGCACAAAAAAATTTAAAACTTTCATGCTTCACAAGACTATATCAAGAAAGTGAAAAGATAACCCATGGATAGGAGAAAATATTTGCAAATTCTATATCTGATAAGGCCTTGTATTTATAATGTAATAAAAATTGTTTCAAGTTAATAATATAAAAGCAAAAAACCTAATTAAAATATGAACATACTAGTAGACCTTTCTCCAAAGAAGACATACAAATGGGCAATAAGCATGTGGTGACAATGTTAAAAGCCATCAGGAAAATGTAAATCAAAATTATGATGAAATACCACTTCACATGTACTGGGATGGCTTTCTTAAAAAATGTAAAAAAAAAAAAAGGTGCGAATGTTGGCAAGGAGATGGAGAAATTGGAGCCCAGTACATGGCTACTAGGAATGTGAAATGGTGCACTCATTTTGGAAAGTTCCTGGAAATTCCTCTAGACATTAAACATATCATTACCATGTCACCCAGCAATTCCACTCCTACATAATATACCCAAAAGAAATGAAAACACATGTTCATACAAAAACCTGTGTAAGTGATCATAGCAGCATTATTCATAATACCAAAAAATAGAAACAACCCATCTAACAACTGATGAATTGATATATACAAGGTGTTATATCCATATGGTGGAATATTATCCAGAAGTAAAAAGGAATGAAGTACTGATCCATGCTGCAACACAATGAACCCTGACTACACCACAGTAAGGGAAAGAAGCCAGTTGTAAAGGACTCTATATTTTACGATTCTTCTTACTTGAAAAGCCCCAAATAGGTAAATCTATATATAGAATAGGGGCTGCCTAGGGCTTGGGGAGAAATGGAATGTGGTTGTCAGAGGAAATAGTTTCTTTAGGGGGTGATAATAATGTTCTAAAATTGATTGTAAATATACTAAAAAACATTAAGCCAACTGATAAATTATATATCTCAAAAAAGTCATTCTTTAAAAAAAGACAATGAGGCTAAGTTTAATATGGTTTGTTTCTAGATTGAATCCCAAAAAAGAAAAGGTATATTAGTATAAAAACTAGTGAATCTGAATAAAATCTAAAATTTAGTCAATAGGAATGTAGCAATGTTGGCTTTTTGGCTTTGACAGATGCTTTAGTATAAGTAAAGGAAACCAAGTGAGGGTCACTCTCTATAAACTTTCTACAAATCTAAAATCATTTCAAAAAAATATTTTCAATGTTAAGCCAAAAAGAAGTCATAGAATGATAACTTCATTATAATAACATTCCAATAACATTCAATTCACTCATAAACATGGGAAAATACAATATATCATTTGAAGGCACAAGTAATAGGATATGAAAATGTTCAAGGACATGATCAGCCAGATTTGGAGGAATGATTACCTCTGTGCAGGAAGGCAGTGGAACAAGGACTGTAAACATCATAATAATACTTTTTTAATTTTTTTAATGTATTTAACTAATCATGTATACATGACAACAGAATGCATTTTGATTCCTTGCACACAAATGAAGCACAACTTTTCATTTATCTGGGTGGACACAATGTAGAGTTGCACCATATGTGCAGTCATACATGTACCTAGAGCAATGATGTCCATCTCATTCCACCATCTTTACTGCCCCCATGTCTTCCCCTTCACTCCCCTTCTTCCCCTTTGACCAAAGTTTCTCCATTCTTCCCATGCCCCCTCCCCCATTATGGATCAGCATCAACTTACCAGACAGAACAATCAGCCTTTGCTTTTCAAGGATTAGCTTATTTCATTTAGCATGATATTCTCCAACTCCATTTATTTACCTGCAAATGCCATAATTTTATTCTCTTTTATTGCTGAGTAATATTCCATTGTGTATATATACCACAGTTTCCTTGTCCATTCATCTATTGAAGGGCATCTAGGTTGGTTCCACAGTTTAGCTATTGTGAATTGAGCTGCTATAAACATTGAAGTGGCTACATCACTGTAGTATGCTATTTTTAAGTCCTTTGGGTATAGACTGAGGAGTGGGATAGCTGGGGTCAAATGCTGGTTCCATTCCAAGTTTTCTAAGGAGTCTCCATAATGCTTTGCAGATTGGTTGCACCAATTTGCAGTCTCACCAGCAATGTATGAGTGTGCCTTTCCCCCCACATCCTCATCAACACTTATTGTTGTTTGTATTCTTGATAAACTGCCATTCTGACTGGCATGAGATGAAACCTTAGAGTAGTTTTGATTTGAATTTCTCTAATGGATAAAGATGTTGAACATTTTTTCATGTATTTGTTGATCAATTGTATATCTTCTTCTGAGAAGTGTCTGTTCAGTTCCTTAGCCAATTTATTGATTGGGGATTTTTGTTGTTGTTGTTGTTGTTAAGTTTTTTGAGTTCTCTATATAACCTGGAGATTAGTGCCCTATCTGATGTACATATGGCAAAAATTTGCTCCCAAAATGTAGGCTTTCTCTTCACCTCATTGATTGTTTATTTTTCTGAGAAGAAGCTTTTTAGTTTGAATCCATCTCATTTATTGATTTTTGCTTTTATTTCTTGAGCTTTAGGAGTCTTATTATGGAAGTCGGGGCCTAATCCAATATGATAAAGGGTTGGGCCTACTTTTTCTTCTATTAGGTGTAGGGTCTGGTCTAATTCCTAGGTCCTTGATCCACTTTGAGTTGAGTTTTGCACATGGTGAGAGATAAGGGTTTCATTTTGTGGCATATGGATTTCCAGTTTTCCCAGCACCATTTGTTGAAGAAGCTATCTTTTCTCCAATGTATATTTTTGGCACCTTTGTCTACTATGAGATAATTGTATTTAAGTGGGTTTGTCTCTGTGTCTTCTATTCTATGTCATTGGCCTACATGTCTACTTTGATGCCAATACCATGCTGTTTTTGTTACTATAGCTTTGTAATATAGTTTAAGGCCTTGTATTGTGATACCCCAGCTTCACTCTTCTTGCTAAGGATTGCTTTGGCTATTCTGGGCCTCTTATTCTTCCAAATGAATTTCATGATTGTCTTTTCTATTTCTATAAGGAATGATGTTGGTATTTTAATTGGGATTGTATTGAATCTGTATAGCACTCTGGGTGGTATGGCCATTTTGACAATATTGATTCTGCCTATCCAAGAGCATGAGAGATCTTTCCATCTTCTAAGGTCTTGTTCAATTTCTTTCTTTAGTGTTCTGTAGTTTTCATTGTTGAGGTCTTTTGCCTCTTTTGTTAAATTGATTCTCAAGTTTTTGTTGTTTTTGTTTTTGTTGTTGTTGTTGTTGTTTTTTGAGGCTATTGTGAATGGGATAGTTTTCCTAATTTCTCTTTCAGAAGATTTATCACTGATGATAGACATGCAATTGATTTATGGATGTTGGTTTTATATCCCGCTATTTTGCTAAATTCATTTATTAATTCTAGAAGTTTTCTGGTGGAATTTTTTGGATCCTCTAAGAATCATGTCCTCAGCAAATAATGATAGTTTGAGTTCTTTTTTCCTATTTGTATTCCTTTAATTTCTTTCATCTGTCTAATTGCTCTGGCTAGAGTTTCAAGGACTATGTTGAATAGAAGTCGTGAAAGAGGACATCCCTGTCTTGTTCCCATTTTTAGAAGGAATGATTCCAATTTTTCCCCATTTAGGATGATATTGGTCTTGGGTTTAGCATAGATAGCTTTTACAAAGTTGAGGTATGTTCCTACTATCCCTAGTTTTTCTAGTGTTTTGAACATGAAGAGGTGCTGTATTTTGTCAAATGCTTTCTCAGCATCTATAGAGATAATCATATGATTCTTACCTTTCATATGACTCTTATCTTTAAGTCTATTGATGTGATGGATTACATTTATTGATTTCCATATGTTGAATCAACCTTGCATCCCTGGAATGAACCCCACTTGATCATGGTGCACTATTTTTTTAATATGTTTTTGTATGCAGTTTGCCAAAATTTTATTGAGAATTTTTGCATCTATGTTTATCAGGGATATTGGTCTGAAATTTATTTTCTTTGATGTGTCTCTGTCTGGTTTTGGTATCAGGGTGATACTAGCCTCATAGAATGAGTTTGAAAGAGTTCTCTTCTTTTTTATTTCATGGAATAATTTGAGAAGTATTGGTATTAATTCTTCTTTGTAAGTCTTGTGGAACTCGGCTGAGAATCTGTCTGGTCCAGGGCTTTTCTTGGTTGGTAGGCTTTTGATGGCATCTTCTATTCCTTGCTTGAGATTGATCTTTTTAAGTCATGAATGTCCTCCTGATTCAGTCTGGGCAGGTCACATGCCTCTAGAAATTTGTCAATGTCTTCAGGGTTTTCTGTTTCACTGGAGTATAAATTTTCAAAATAGTTTCTAATTATACTCTGTATTTCAGTAGTATCTGTCATGATATTTCCTTTTTTATCACAAATTTTAGTAATTTGTGTTTCTCCTTTTCATTAGGATGGTTTTTCAATTTTATCTATTTTTTTAAAGAATCAGCTATTTTGTCAATTTTTTGAATGTTCAATTCTTTTGTTTCAATTTCATTGATTTCAGCCCTGATTTTAATGATTTCCTGTCTTCTACTTCTTTTGGTGTTGGTTTGTTCCTCTTTTTCTAGGGCTTTGAGATGTAGTGTCAGGTGGTTTATTTGTTGGCTTTTTCTTATTTTAATGAATGAGCTTAATGCAATGAATTTTCTCTCTTAGCACTGCCTTCATAGTGTCTCAGAGATTGTGATATGTTATATCAGAGTTCTCATTTACCTATAAGAAATTTTTTATCTCCTTCCTGATGTCTTCTGTTATCCTTGCATCATTAATAGAGCATTATTTAGTCTCCAAGTGATGGAGTAGTTTCTATTTTTTATTTTATCATTGATTTCTAATTTAATTCCATTATGGTCAGATAGAATGCAGGATAGTATCTCTATTTTTTTTTTTTTTTGTATTTGCTAAGACTTGCTTTGTGGCATAACATATGGTCTGTTTTGGTGAAGGATCTATGTGCTGCTGAGAAAAAAAAATGCATTCATTCATTGATAGATGGAATATTCTATGTATGTCTTTTAAATCTAAATTATTGATTGTTTCATTGAGTTTTATAGTTTCCTTATTTAGATTTTGTTTGAAAGAGAGCTGTGTTAAAGTCACCCAGTATTATTGTGTTACGCTCTATTTGATTCTTGTACTTGAGAAGGGTTTGCTTGATATACATAGATGCCCCATTGTTTGAGGCATATATATTTATAATTGTTTTGTCTTGTTAATGTATGATTCCTTTAAGCAGTATGAAATGATCTTTAACCTTTTCACTAACTTTGGTTTGAAATCCACTTTATCTGGTATGAGGATGGAAACCCCTGTCTGTTTATGTGGTCTTTGTGAGTGACACATTTTTCCCCACCCTTTCACCTTCATTCTGTGGATGTCTTTTCCTATGAGCTAAGTCTCCTGAAGGCAGCATATTGTTGGGCCTTTTTAAAATCTAATCTGCCAGTCTATGTCTTTTAATTAATGAATTTAAATCACATTCAGGGTTATTATTGAAATATGATTTGTATTCCCAGTCATTTTGGTTTATTTGTGGTTTTTACCTTGACTTTGTTTCTCCTTTGATTGGCCTTTCCTTTAGTGTATTTCCTCTCTTTGCAGATTTTCATTGTTGATTATCATTTCCTCTTCGTGGAATATTTTGCAGGCTTTCTTGCTGTAAATTATTTTAACTTTTGTTTGTCATGGAAGGTTTTTATTTCATCATCAAATCTGAAGCTTAATTTTGCTAGATATAAGATTCTTGGTTGACATCCATTTACTTTCAGAGCTTGGTATATGTTGTTCCAGGATCTCCTGGCTTTGAGGGTCCAAGCTGAAAAATCTGCTGAGATCCGAATTGGTCTCCTCCTATATGTGATCTGATTTCTCTCTCGTTGCCTTTAAAATTCTATCCTTATTCTGTATGCTGGGCATTTTCATTATAATGTACCTTGGTGTAGGCCTGTTGTAGTTTTGCATATTTGGTGTCCTGTAAGCCTCTTGTATTTGATTTTCCAATTGATTCTTCACATTTGGGAAATTTTCTGATATTATTTCATTGAAGAGATTGTGCATTCCTTTGCTTTGAAACTCTGTGCCTTCCTCTATCCCGATAAATCTTAGATTTGGTCTTTTGATGCTATCCCATAATTCTTATACATTCTGTTTATGGTTCCTTACCATCTTCATTGTGTGGTCAACTTTATTTTCAAGATTGTTTATTTTGTCTTCATTATCTGAGGTTCTGTCTTCCAAGTGATCTAGTCTGCTGGTGATGCTTTCTATTGAGTTATTTGGCTTATTGTTTCCTTCATTTCAAGGATTTCTGTTTTGTTTTTATTCAGAATCTCTATCTTTTTTGAAGTAGTATTTTGCTACCTGTACTTGCTCCCTTATCTTTTTGTTGGTGTGATCAATGGTTGCCTGTATCTGCTCTCTTATCTCTCTGTTGGCATAATCAATTTTTGCCTGTATTTGTTCACTTTAGTCATTCTTTAATTCACAGATCATTTTAATTATGTACATTCTAAACTCCTTCTCTGACATTTCATCAACTGTGCCATCAATGGATTCTATTATTGTAGTATCTTTATCTTTATTGTAGTATCTATTATTGTTTGGGGGCACTTTCTTCCCTTGTTTTTTCATGTTGATTATGTCTCTCTCTCTCTCTCTTTCTCTCTCTCTCTCTCTCTCTCGCAGTGCAGATCTGAGGTATTGCAGTTTCTACCCTATAATCTTGTAGTGACCCTGCAGATTACCTGTATCTCATCTTTACTTCCAGTCCTCAGCAGGTGTCCCCAGATGGAGGCTACTGCAACTAAAGATGGTGGTGGCAGTAGTGCAGGTAACTCAGGATAACAATGGGGGTGGCCACTTTCAGATATGGGGCTGAAAGGATGGGACTTACAATGGCTTTGGGCTGCCTGTTCAGAGATACAGTGCCATGGCATGCTGTGCTGTGGTGGGCAGCTGCCTCTAGGCCCTGTTTGTTGTCCCAAGGTTGAGGCTACTACATGGGGAGGGCTTTGGTGATGGCTGCAGTGTCCCAAAATGGACCAGGAACTATAGTGTGGGCTTCCACTCTGCACAAAGGCAGTCCTGGGCCTGGCCTCTCACATAGGTTTTTGGGGGTGTGAGTCAGCAGGGGCTGTCCTCTTATAATACTTTTAATTTTTAAAAAATCTAAAGCAAATATCTTTATATGTCTTTATATATTTGAAATATTTTCTTTTAGACAAAAAGGAATACAAATCAGGCAATGTCTGAAGGTGCTTTGTATCTCAAGTAGTAGTGTTTGTGGAATGTAAAGGCATGCTAATACTTTTTACTGTAACTGCAAAAGCAATAGAATCATTGTATATGATTAAGATTTTGTTAGGTAAGATAGCACATCACCATTAAGAATGGCTGTTCCTTCACAAAAAGAGCACACAGTTTATCATAATGTACTACTTAGCCTTGGGGCCAAGACCCTCACTGCTTGGCACTATATATGCTATGACATTGGGCAAGACATTGAAGCTCTTTGCCTTTTGACGTTCCCCATGGTAAATGGAGACAATTACAGTGTCTCTCACACTTGTATTGGGAGAATTAAATGAGATAATCCATGTAGACTAGTGGTCTCCCCCAGGGGACATTTGGCAATGTCTGGGGATATTTCAAGTCACCAAAAGTTGGAGAGTGAGAGTGCTTCTGGCATCTAGTGAGTGGAGATCCAGGGTGCTACTGAACATCCTACAATGCTCAAGGCGGCCCTCAGCTGGAAGAATTATCCAGTCCCAGACGTCAATAGTGCCAAGGTCAAGGACCCCTAATGTGAACTTTGACACAGTGCCTGGTACGTGGGCAGCACTCTGCTGTTAGCCCCCATGAATTGACATCATTACTGTTATAATGTAACACTAGAAGAGACCTGACACACTGGATCTCCTTTTGCCTCTTTAATGGGTGTCTAAATTGGCCCCAACACAGCCTGTCCTGCAGCTGAATGACTAGGGTGCCTTTAGAATATGAGGTGTCATTTCTCCTTTGCTCACAGCTCTGAGTGCTCTTCCCTTCCCCTTCACTGTCATTTCTTATTTCCACTTTGTAGCTGCATTAATTAACCCTGGAAAAGTTTTAGGCACCCACTGATAGAAAAGGACGTTTGCTTTCAAAGATAAAGCTGTATCATTATCAAGCCTCTGCGGCACAGCCCAAGAAAACAGCCTTCAGAAAGAACCACTCTGGGCAAACAGCGGCAAATTATCCATTCTTAACCTTGGGCTGCCTTTCAAAAGAAAAGACAAGACAAAACAAACAGTAGCCAGATAAGTTCTGTAACCACTTGCTGAGAAAGTATAAGAGAGATTCTTCTCTTTTGGATCTAATATTAAAATTGCTGAGCTAGGACACAGCAAGTCAATCTACTACCACAGTTACATGGTGTGTAGGTGTGGGGGCAGAATCAGCCCATTCTATAAAGAAATGCCCTCCTCTACAAATCAGCAGCAAATCTCACAAGGAGAGTTACCATGCCTTCAAAAATAGAACATTTTGGATGATAAATAAAAATGAGGAGCTTTATCATCTTAAGAGGATATTTCCATCTCTTGTTCTCTATATACAACAAAGAGCAGCCCGCAGGGCTTGGACTTATGAATTTTGATTAAGTAATTTTCCACTGAGATAGAGAGAAGTATTAACATATTCTGGGTTTGAAAGACAAACCATGAGATCACCTGTTATGTCAGGAACACTTTCAATTCTGTGACAAATGAGTGAGCTCTCCATACCTCTCCTTCCCTTCTTATCTCTAGACCTGGAATTTGGAAGAAGATACCTGAAGAGCAGCCAACTTGACCCTTAAAGATGATGCGAAAAGAATTTCCAGAACATATTCATATCCCCCCACAGGGGAGATATCAGATACACCTAGGAAGAGAAATTCAGAAATTCATCTCGCAAATGGAAAAAGGAAAGAGGGCCAGAGGAGCCACGTGAACAAAGGTGAGGCCCACCCCAGGGCGGGAAATTTATCTTTTCAGTTACAAATCTTCATGTGGACTGTTCCACCATCAGAACTGAGGTGAACCTGGTGACTCCAAGATGTGTTCTTGAGAATCATCTTCAGGAGTGACACCAAACTGAGCCCGTAAATAAAAGGTAGGTTTCTCCCTCTGTCTGGAATGAGAGCTGCAGGGACTCTAGAGCACACACTACTTTGGTACTTGAATTCCTCCCTCCCTTGCCCATGAATATTCTCCTCTTTGTTGTCTCCATCTGATCTCTCCTTCCTGGCTCACTTCTCCCAGGAGACTCTGTAACCACCTCAGTCAAGACTATTGAACTTCACCTCACTCTAACACTAGGAGATTCTACTAATTGATTATATTATAATTTGATTATAATTGACATATATATATGTCATATATCTATATAACGACCAATATGGTCCTCTGATTCTTTTTTGTCACTAGAACTTGTCATCTTCCACATATTTCCAGGTCAAGGATTATCTCTTTTATCTTTTTATTCCCTAGAGCAAAATGCTAGCTAAGCCACTTTTAAAACAATAATTTTGATTGAAGTGAATAACCAGGGGTCCCGTGTCCTGGCTCTGTCCCTCATCATGCACTTCTACTTGGCCCATGTAGGTTTGTGTACATGTAGATGTGCTCTAGGAAACAAAGGAGGTAGGGTGTGATCATCTCTGGTCCGTCAGTTCTCCCACAGGTGTCACACACCCAGAAACTGTCAGATGGCCATAGCAAGAGTCTCTACCAGTAGGCTTCCTCTTCTGAAAATGAGGAAGCAATGACTGGTTCATAGAGTTCAAGAAAGGTAGTGGGAGGCAGGGGAGGGAGGATTCCAGCAAAGTTGCACCCCTTCTTCATCTCCTTCCTGAGCTCCAACCTGCTGGGCATTTTCTTTGCTATGAGACAGAACAATGGCTCAAAAGATGTCCAGATCCAAGTCCCTAGAACCTGTGACTAGGTTATGTCACATGCAAAGGGGAATTAAGGCTGCAGAGGGAATCAAGAGTGCTTTTTGGCTAACTTCAGAGTTAGTAAGAAGATTGTCCTGGATTGTCTGGGTGAGCCCAATATACTATCAATGTTCCATTAAAGTAAAAGAGGAGGGCCAAAGAAGAGGCCGGTCAGAGAGAGATTGGAAGATGCTGTTTGGCTGGCATTGAAGATGGAGGAAGGTGCACAAGCCAAGGAATGCAGGTGGCCTTGAGAAGCAGGCAAAGTCAAGGGAAGTGGTTTCTCCCTAGACACTCCAGAAGGAATCAGCCCTCCCTACACCTTGAGTTTATCCCATATGATGATTTGGGACTTCTGACCTCAAGAACTGTCAGATAACTTTGTGCTACTTCAAGCCACAAAGTCTGCGGTAATCTGTGATAGTAGTAATAGGAAATTAATATATTTGCAGACCAATCAAACTCAAGAGAGAAACTATACAAATAGTCTATACAACTGCATGACTCTAAAAACAGTGCCAACTGTCCATCTGCATCAGAACCACTGGGGCACCTGGCTATAAAGGCTGGTCCTGGGCCCCCTTCAGATCCACCTCATTGAAGTCTCTGGAGGTTAGGGCCTCAGAATGTGAGTCCTAACACTCTGAAGATGAGAAACACTGGCTAGGAGAAAGTGCCTGGAAGACAGGAGTGCTGTCCTCATCAAGCTGTGGGACATGTGGGAGTCACTTCACCTCTCCAGTCCCAGGGCTTCATAGCTTAAACATGCTAATCCACACTGTCTTCTTCTCCTTTTAATGCCCTTACTGTATGGAGTTGCAGTCAAAGCCTCAGTTCTGCATGAAGTTTGCTGTTTCTTTGTATATGTGGCCTCTTCCTGGCAACATTGCAAATTCTAATTCCAAACGTAATAAAATGTAGACCACAAGACACATGAAAAGATGCACAATACCATGGAAATGAAAATCAAAACCACAAGAAGATACCACTGCATACCTATTAGGGTGGTGAAGGAAGGAAGAAAAAAGTGTTGGTGAGGATATGGGGAAATTGGACCCTGTGTACTGTTGGTGGTACTATGGAATGGTGCAGCCACTATGGAAAACAGTATGGAAATTCCACAAAACTTCAAATAGAATTGTCATAGGATACAGCAATTCCACTTCTGGGTACACACCCAGAAGAATTCAAAGCAGGGATCCAAATACTTATGCTCACAGCAGCATTATTTGTAATAGCCAAAAGTTAGAAGCAACCCAAGTATCCATGTATCCAACAGGTGGATACACACAATGATTCACATTCAATGGAATACAATCCAATTACATTCAATGGAATATTATCCAACCTTTAAAAAGAAAACTCTGACACATGATACAGCATGAATGAAACTTGAGGACATCTTGCTAAGTGAAATAAGCCAGACACAAAAAGAACAAATTCTGTACTTACATGAGGTACCTATGATGGTCAAATTCATAGAGACAGAAAGCAGAATAGTGGTTGCCAGGGGCTAGAAGAAAGGGAGAGTGAGAAGTTCTTATTTAATGGGTAGAGAGACTGTTTTACAAGATGGAAAGAGTTCTGGAGAAGGAAGTGGTGATAATAGCACAGCAATGTAAATCTCCTTAGTGCCATAGACTGTACACTTGAGGATGATTAAAGTGGTAAAATTTACATAGTGTGGATTTTATCACACTTCAAATAGTTTTTAATGTAGACCATAAGAAAAATTTAAATAAATAACTATTAGCTGGAAGTCGTGGGAGGAAAAATTTGGGGGCCAAGTTTTGCTTCCCTAGAATAATGCTAACTACAGCTGAGCCCAAATCACACAGCTATCCTCAAATCACCCTCATCACCCAAAGAAGACAAGCATCCCAGTTTCCTGTCCCTCCCTTCAGTTCTGTGTTTGTGAGTTCTCTCCATCCACAGGAAACAAATAGCTCACTACAGCTTTTCCATGTGTCGGACACAGCACTCACAGAGCTGGGCTTGTGTCCCCTAGACATGTTGCACTGGATGGATGGAAACACATGGCACTGGATGGAATCCTTTCCTGCCTTCTCAAATGCACACACTGCATTTATCCATTAGCACGCTTGGAGTCATCCCACCTCCTGCTTTCTAATGAACCTCTTAGCCCACCCAAGTTAAGAGAAAAATTTATTTAGACTTCAAGCAGACAATGATATACCTGTTTAATTAGATATTTTATCTATTACTTTTGTTGAGTCATCTTATTAGAAAGAGCTATTAATGTAATCACCATTTTCCACTTAACAGCCAAGCACAGACTTCAGTCGCTACAGACACAGAAGTCCACTGCAAAGGAAGAATGATCCATAGATCTACACATCAACATATAATGAATCCCAAGTAGGCTGAGTTAGCAAAGCACAGAGCAGATAGGATTGGACTAAATTAGGTAATAGATGAATGAAGCTCAGCTGAGCTGAAGCTGACCCTCTGGTGGCACTGGCAGGTGATTGGGTTTTATTAATATTTGCTCCACGGCTCTGTTTCTTGACCTTGGCAGTCTGCACTACTCTGCTCTAATTCCAAATGGTTTCTGAGCACTGGAGATAGCCAAAGAGCTCCTTGAACATTAAAGTCTCCTATAGCCAGGGCTCCAAGATATCATCCCAGAGCTGGTGACAATGAGGCCCAAAGACAGTGAGCAACTTGGCAAAAGGCCAGACATGTTCCGTGACAGGACTGGGACCAGAATCCAGGACCTCAGTCTGTAGCCCAAAGCCTTCTCCATTCTGCTGCCCACGTCTGCACCCCCATGTCACTCCCTTGGCCCATGGACTTTAATGATCATCCAGCAATATACAACCAAATCAGTCAGGAGCCAGCAGCTGGTGCCCTCACACCTCCAGAGTCTTCCTCAGAGTTTGTTTTCATTCCTTGGTCTGACTATGTGCTTCTAAGTCCTGCTGGGCCCACAGGCTATGTCTGCAGAAAGACTGGCACTGCTCTTGAGTCTCAGGGTCATCTAAGAGCCAGGTGTCACCGCCGTCCTAAGACCTTTCTTCTAAGCATATGGAAACAAGGACTAATTCTCCCACTTTGATCAGGAAAAAGAAAGGTGAATGAATCTAATGCCTAGCGGGTGTGCAGATACTAACCTGCATGGCACAAGAACCTTCTCCACTAGGCCATCACGACAGAGCTGGAGAATCAGAGTGGGAGTTGTGGACTTTACAGGAGCAGAGTCAGCGCCTGATGGGAGAAGGAAGCGAGGGGGTCAGATGAGCTCACTGTTACTGTGAGTTCACTGCCCTCTGCTCATCAGCACCAAAGCAGACAGGGCCAAGTAACTGCTTTTCTAGAATTCATTTCAAAAGAGTCAATTTCTCAAGATAGTGAATAGAGAAAGCCAGAGAATGAAGCACACACACTTGCAGTTAAGATTCTACATAGCACACACTTGAAGCTAACTCACTGGCCTGAACCAAATGATGGTAATCAGAGGGAATGCCATTAGTGAGCACTGGGCTTGCAGAATTAATCAGAGCTGGAGAACCTAAGGTTCGTGTTACAGCCTTCACTCACCACACATTTCATGCTTCATTTTCAATTACTCCTTAGGCAATTAACTGTGCAGCTTGAAAGCAATGTGTGGAATTAAGAAGAGATTCAGCCTAATACAGTCAGCTAGCAAAGCTTTAGCATTCAGAAGTTTAACAAGATGATAATGGGGAAGAAACTGCCCTAACCCTTGCTATGTAGGCTACCCGTGGTCTGTGGTGCATTGTCAAAAGCATATACCCATCACAGGACACCCAGGAAGAGAGGATGCAGTCAGAAAGCCTAGGGTACCAAATCTTCTAGAAGCAGTGGTTCTCTTTCCTCCTACCCTGCCCAGCTTTTCTAAACCATCCTAAGAATGACAGAAAAATGTAGCTCTCCACAAATCTTATTATTTGGAAGGCAATTGTTTTGTTGCTGTTGTTGTTGTTTTGGCTGTATTTTGGTGAAGTTACTCACAAAACTGTCTTTTCTTCTCCCAACTTGTTTAACATTTTTCTCACTCATTTTTTTCTAAATTAATAAACAGATATCCTTGATGAGACAATTTGTTATAGTGAGCTACTTGCAAATTGTTTTTAAGCAAAATGAGCTTTTGGGAATGGTGTAGAGTACAGGTGTCAAAGACATGGATCTCCTCCATTCTGTTCATCAGACAAGCTAGATGATCTTGCAAAAATCACTTGTTTGTACTTGTTTGTATTTCAATCATGCACTCATTCATACAACAAATATTAACTATACACCCACTACAGCAAAGAAGACCTTGCTAGGTATCCTGTAGGGAGGCACAAAGATGTACAGAACAACATCCCCAAGGAGATCAAAGTCTCTGCATGAAACTAAATATCTACTAAGTGCCTAACATCAAGCACAAATAAAGGGCTACAGGATTTCAGAGAAAATCACTTCAGTAAGGGGAAGATACCTAAAGGACTTAGTGAAGAAGGTCAAATGCGAGCTGAACTTTGAAGGATACATGATATTATATAGCAAAATAAGAGCTTAAAGATCAAAGAAAAACCTGGAGCAGGGAGGTATAATACTAAGTGCATTCAGGAAGTAGAGACCCATTTGATCAGTTGGCAGAAAGGCAAAGCAAAACCAAAATACGGGAGCCTTTCAACACCAGTCTGAGGACTTGAGACCCATCTTTCATCAGGGATGGTATCTCAAATAGAATAAAACAAAGATGAGCAGATGACCAATTTGAAGCCTAAAGCACAGCCTAGAGTGACGGCTGTCAAAATAGGAAAAAAAATGGACTAAAGCAAAAAATATGAATGAAAGAAACTTTTTCATGAATGAAAGAAACTTTCTCCCAATTCCTAAGTTCACTTTGTTAGTAAGGAGGGTATTAAAGACACCTGAGGTTGCCAGGAAGGAGGCAAAGATGGTGATGGTAATTACCTTAAGAGTACAAACTGGTTGGAGAGGGACATTTTTTCCATTTTAAAATATTTGAGACTTAAGTGTTGGTCAAAGCTACAGGTAGAGTTCAACAGGAATTTAAGGATTGTTGTTTGAGAGAGGTCAGCGCCTCCACGTCCTCATCTGTAAATTGAGGGTTTAGACTAGATCAGTAGGTTTTCAGCCTAAGACATACGTCAGAATTTCCTGGGTAATTTCTGAAAACCCCAATGTCCAGGCAGCACTCCAAACCAGTCAAGGCAGAAGCCTTAGGGAACAAGGTCAGTGAGATAATACCCACAGGAAGCTTCCAGCCCATTGAGGATTCTTCCTTCCCACCTTGCTGTGGGTGAGAGAGGAGTTCCATGCCTTTGACTCCACCTGACAAAAATGTGAAACAAATTGATGCTTAATCGAGAGTCCTCAACAGAAAGAAATGCCTAAGTATATCAGTGAAAAAGCATCTCTGTCCAAACCAGAGAGCTATGGAAGAGAAAGTGCAAAGAGGCTTGAGTCTGGAAATCTTGAGCGCCAGGGCAGGTTGGGACTTGCACCACTGGGACCCAGTCAGTTCTCCACCACAGCTTTGCAATGCCCCACGCACATTCTTTATCTCTTCTAATTTAGAAATCTCTTTCTATCTAGTTTTTCATTTCATCCTATAACCACCCTAATAAGCTAGTAAAGGACAGATATTAGCTCTTTTTATAGATAGAGAAACAGAGTCCAGGAGACAGGAAATGACCTTGCCCTCAGCCCCCAGCTGGCAAAGCTGGGGAGGAAAGAACATGGGCCTCCAGCCAGGATTCTTCCCCCACCTTCAGCTGCCTCTACAGAATGGAGAATGTGGGAAAGCTAAAGACCTGGGTGAGGCTTCAGAGGTAAACCTTCTTAGAAAACATCCTCTGGTTCAGACTCTAAGCTGTTTCCTCCACCAAACTTACAGCTAGAAGACAAAGAATGAAGCAATACATCCTTTAGTTTCCCCCTGCATCTTCACTATTCTTTCCTGCATCCAATGGTGAGCACCTAGGAGGACTGAACTCAAAACACAGGCAAGGAGGGAGACAGAGAAGCAAACATGTGTCATCCATAAACTGGACAATTCTGACTACTAATTGACTTTTAGCTATGTAGAAATGTCAATGAAAGCCAGGCTTCATGGCATCATGGCGCATGCCTGTAATTCCAGCAACTGGGGAGGCTAAGGCAGGAGGATCACAAGTTAGAGGCCAGCCTGGCCAACTTAGTGAGACCCTCTCTCAAAATAAAAAATAAAAAGAACTGGGAATGTAGCTCAATGGTAAAGCACCCCTAGGTTCAATCCCCAGTACCAAAAGAAAAGAAAAGAAATGCGGATGGAAGGCTAACTAGAGTAGTATGTGAATGTATCCCTCAGTCACATGGCAGTTACTCAAATATTTGCTACACAAGAATTAAGGACTCTACTCTGGAGACTTCATATGACACTATCTTGTCAAGATAAACACAACTAGGCTTCCATTAAAAAATGTAATTAGTGTGTTATTTACATCAATTAACATGCCAAATATAAGTCAATACATAATCTCACAACCAGAATCATATGGTTAACATTATGCTCTCAGGTATCAATGGGCTTCAAGGAACAGAAATCCACTCAAATCCACTCAAGCGCAAAGAAGTATGCTGTAGGATATGTGGAAATTTCCATACTAAAAAAGACCCCATTGTTCCTCTCCAGAGCTATGTGTTTCTTCCCAGGTCTTTCTCTCATCTCTTCATTTCTCTTTGAGCTGCATTCCTGTTTATTATAGACCTAAGCCTATATCACCTGGACCCTTCGAGACTGCTTATTCTGTGTCTTCTGTTTCAAATTCTCAAAAGAGAGAGTCTGATTGGATATTGGCCAGCCAATAGATTGGCTAGATTTTGGTCAGATACCACCACCAGTCCTATCAAGGAAGGTACAAGCATGGCCTCCCTGGACCCTGTCCTCTTTCAACATAGGCTACTGATGAGGAAAACAGTTTCTAGAAAGAGGATGTGAGTTGGACAAGCATCTCCCTTATTATGATAAAATTATACCTATTGTGATAATTATCATATATAATTATAAAAGATCATTTTGGTTAAGATCCCTGAAATAAAGATCAAGATTGTGAGTCCCGATATCTCCTTGAATCTGCCTCCTGAATATCCCAGCATGCACCTTATTGCTCTGTCTCCCAAACCATGTCAAGATTTCTTTTAAAGCCCTTAAGATGTTTTGGGTGGTTTGTTCTTCAAATGCTGGTTGCTATAGGTAAGTTTAACATTTCAGATTTTTTTCTTCAAAATAAATCTGTTTATACTCACCATGTTAATTGATGGGTGACACATAATTTAGAGATTTACTTTCCTGTCAAAGAGCAGCTCTGTTTCTCAGAATGACCCAGAAGCTAGAATTGATTTTCCCTGAAGAAAACCTAAGTTGTCCCACAAATACTCAAGTACCTACCACTTACCAGGTACCATGCTATCTTTGGTATAATGTCATTTATCCTCAAGGCCACCTTTCTAAGGAAAGCCTTGTAATCTACACTGAACAATCTCAGTACTGTGAATATGGCCTCGCCTCTCAGGGTCTCAGTGTTGCCCGCTAAAAAGTGGGATAATAATACCTGAGCGGCAACTCTCGAGACGGTTGTGAGGGTGGTGTTGACACAGATGGCCTCCGAAAACAACAAGCTGTTGCGAGTTCACATGGGCTGTGGTGTCAGGAAAAGGACAACAGAGTTGCAGTTGGCCTCCTGGGCTCAGGCTTCTTTTTCTATCACCTACAAGTTGTGTGACCTTGAGCAGGACCCTATTAGGCCTCAGCTTTCTCATCTGCAAAATGAAGAGACTACCTAAATCACAAGATCATGTGACAACTCAAGGGTCCACATTCAAGACTGGTTATAATTAAATATCGAGAGTGAGTGTAAAATTTTAGTAGTATTCTTTAAAAATTCAAGTTGGAAAAAATCTGAATTAGGATTCCAAGAGAACTTTGAAATTCAAATAGAAAATATATATAATATATTATATTAGGCTATATTATATATTTAGGATATTATATATTTAGGATACAATATATCCTAAATTAATATATTATATATATATTTATGTAATTTAGGATTCAAAGAGAACCTCAGAATGTGGACAAAGTATAATCTTCATTCTTTGGGCTCAAGAGTGTATTGGTGGCTCTTCTGCCCAGCTTATGAGCTGTGTAACAGAGAAGCCCCTCACCAGTCCTGGAAGAGGACAATATCTTTTGAGAAGACAGGCATGAAAGTAGTAGATGGTCTGGGAGCTGGAAGGATACGTCGCCTCTAGGCAGTCCAGGGCCACACTGCAGATGAAGATGCACGACGAGCTTATGAGGATGGCCTGCATCATTCAAGAGCTGGATTGGGTCCATATCGTGTGGGTTTATGGAGAGGCTTTAACAAGATCATCTTTGCACTTAGCACGGAGCCTGGATGACAGAATGTATTCAATGCACATTAGCTACTGACACTTTTTTGACTCATACTGAGCATGGTGCCAAGCACTGGATGAAAGTGCGAGCTCTTGAGGAAACATGCACATGATGTGTTGAGGGATCCACCTGTGCATGACTGCTCAAGCCTTCTTGAGTTTAGGCCAACAGTTGTAAGCAGAGTTGCCAAGCCTTAAGTGGAATGCTTGTCTTCAGCAGGTGCCGTTTTATAAATGTAGGTTTCATTCCTGGAAAGCCATTTATGCCATAGAAATACAACATCTACAACATGCAGCTATAGGCATATGCTTTTATAGATAGCTCTTAAATATTAAATCCAAATACTTAATAAGAAAGTGATCTTGGAAAATGTTCTCTTAGAATTTTTCTAGACTGAGGAGGGCATCTTAAGAAAAGAATATGATGAAGTTCAGACAGAAGATGACATCTTTTCCTGGAGAATCTCCTGGGAGCAAAAGTAAGCACTTTTTTCATTGCTCCCAGAATTCTGGATTCAAAATTTGGAGTTAGGTGTCTCAAAAACTTTCCTTGCTAATTTGACATTCACTAATTGTACTGGAAATCTGTGGATTTACAAGCTGGGGAAGGGCCGCCGTCCTTAAAGACTTCCTCAGTCAGATTTTATTCCTTTTATGGATGCCAACAGATGATTTTAGCCCTTTTAAATATTTTTTATTAATAAATCATTTGTCTCAATTAAGCAACTCAGTTTACACAGCTGGGTACTTAATGTTTCTGTGTCTTCATTTCCTTACCTGTAAAATGGGGATAATTAATAGCAACTATAATAGAATAATTTTAGGATTAATCTGGTTATTATACACAAAGTGTTTGGAGCAACACCTTGATAATGAATGCTTAGTAAGTATTAACTGTCATCCTCATCATTATTACCATAATTATCATTGTTATTGTAAATTCATCAGGGTTTCTTCTTGTATCTGACCTTGCCACTTCCTTCCAATACTTAAAATAGGCCAGTAAGTTCTATTTCTTAGGTGAACTAACCATCCTTCATTTTATTCAATGGAAAATATCTTTGATGTATTAAAATAACACATATACATTTTAAAGAGAAGCTTGCCAAAGCATTTGCTTAGTAAAAAGTCATATAAAAATGTCTCCCTCATGAAACAGCTTATTGTATGTTTATTGCCAATGGTTGCATGGAAAAGCAGAGGAAGTCTTTTGAAATGTAAAAAATGCAAGAAAATTCAGAGCAACAAGTCCAGAAGTTAAAAGTCAGTTCACACAGGACAAAAGAGCTAAGACAGGTCAATAACTGAGAGGCCTGAATGTCCTGCAGAATAGGGGCTTCCGGTGCATGTCAGAAATGCAGGATCTCAGGCTTCTGAGACCAACTGAATCAGATCACCAAGTAATTCAGATGCACGTTAAAGGTTGAAAAGCACCAATATAGGCAACTTTTTAAAAAATACCAATGCCTCCAGCCATGCAGGTTGGCACATGCCTATAGTTCCAGCTATGCTGAAGGCAGAGGCAGGAGGATTGCTTGAGCACAAGAGTTCAAGGCTAACTTGGGCAACATAGAAAGACAGAGACAGAGAGAGGTTGGAGGAGGGAGAGGGAGAAGGAGAAAAGGAGAAGACAGACACATACACACACACACACACACACACACACACACACTAATGCCCAAACATCAGTCCCCACATCAATAAAATCACATTACACTTTCTTTGGGGATACAGTCTGGCTACTGGTATTTTTTGAAAGCTCCCCAAGGTGAAAACCCTACAGAAGAAAACCCTACAGAAGAATTGGGTATGATGATATGACCAGGCATCATTGTGGTAAATAAGAAAAGAACAATATTCTAGGGAAAAGGATGGGGTGGGCACATACATAGATGGATGGAAAAGCAGGGTGTCAGCAGGTTTCTTGTGGCTGAAACACAAGACAGAGTCACAGGAAATGCAGGTGAACAGAAGACAGGTCATGTGCTTTGGTAAGGACCTCAGGATGCATCCTGCACTGGAAGTCTTTGAAGGATTTTAATAAGCACTCAATTTTGTATAATAGAAAGATTGCTCTATCTGCTGACATGAATGGATTTGATGAAGAAAGACAGGAGGACAGGAAGACCAGCAGCAAAGATAGTGAATCATTCTTGATAAAGATGGAAGGCCTGGATTAGGCTCAGAGTAGCTATTAAAATTAGAGGAATGGATTTAGGTTCCAGAATGAGCAGAAGCAAAGTAGGCAGGACCTTACTACTACCAGGAAAACAGAAGAACAGTCATAGAGAAAGCCTAGCATCCAGGAGGTGGCCATGAAGACCTACAACAGGGGAGGAAGAGATTTCATAGTCAGTATAGCATGAGCTGGAGCTGGTTAGGGAATGGGGGTGCAGACGGGATGGGGGTAGGGGTACGACTGGAAAGAATATGACTCATTCATGGAGTCCATCCCCCACAATGGTTATCTCTGTACCTCTGGCTTATTTTCCTTAAGAGATTAAAGATCAAGTCTGTGAGCAGATGGGAAACTAGAGAGATGATTTGAAATTAGTGGAGGTGGAAATCAGAGCTTTGTGTCTTAAAAGGGGGGAAAAATCACCCTATTCACTGGACTACAAGAATAATCTAAGGAATCAAGCTGCAGGAGGCTAGTGTGAAGTAGGTCTCAAGTTCAAGAGAGTTCAAGTTCAAGAGCAGGGTGGAGGGGCTAGGGAGGAGGAGGGTGTGAGGCAAGTCTATTTCTAAGCCTAGCTCCCTGCCTTCAACAACAGATCTTCTTGTCTTTCTGCTACCTGAATTCCACTCTATCTGCTGAAAACAAGATGAGTAGAGCCTTTCTTCCTGCCATTTCTGGAATCTCTAATCTTGTAACTTGTTTAAAATGCATCATGTAACTGAATTCATTCTTTCTGATAAGAGAGGCTCTCTGACTGCCCTCAGAGAGGAAGTGGAATTTTTGTCCAGTGCAAAGCTCTAAGGGAGATCCTTTGAGCACAAGGCCCCTAGGCAGTTCTCTTGGTGAGTTTCCACTTGCAGCATATCCAGGTGGGCTTCCAGCCAGTCTGTCTCCTATCACGGTTTGCAATATATCAGTGAGCTTTCTAGTGAGGAGCCTGAACTTCCAGAGACGCAAATTAATCATTTATTTTTGCAACTCCTCTGTTGGGCTTTCAAGGTCAACCCTAACTTCACCAGTGTAACATTGTCTCCCACTCCACACCCAAAATTAAGCTCACAGCTGTGCCTGTGTTTTTTATGCTTACACTTTCTTCCCCTTTGCTTGGAACTCCCTCCCTATTCACTATTCAATGTGCAACCCAAGGCCCTCTCCAGGAACCCCACCCCTCCATCCACATCAGGATCATCATCTCCTCATATCTGTTGCATGAGCCAGCAGCTCAGGACTTCATCATACGCTGCACCCAGAGAGTTTCCAGTCTCTAGTTTCTTACTGCCACAAAACTATGGCTTCCTTCAAGTCAGGGACCACTCCTTATTTCTTTTATATTCTACACAAAACCTCACAGGGCAACAGACTATCATTCAGAAGCTAGTACATGTTCTCTCATTTATTCCATTTGTACTTATGATATAGCATCCGCTTTTAGGTGGTAGATTTCGCACAGTGAATTTTAATTATCAAGCAGGGTTTGATGATTTGCAAGTATCAAACAATGATGATAGGCAAAAATTTAAGTAGACTTCACAGGAGGAATAAGTTCAGCTGCTCTATTTCTCAGTAGGGGGACCACAGTTAACAATAATCTATGGTATATTTTAAAATAGCTAGAAGAGAGGATTTTGAATGTTCTCACTGCAAAGAAAAAAATGACAAATGCTCCAGTTGATAGATATGTTAATTAGCCTTCTCTGACCATTGTACATGTACACATATGGAAACAGCAAATTATACCCTATACAATTATTACATGTCAATTAAAATTAACACTAATTTTTAAAGAATTGGGCTCTAACTTGAACCAATTTGTGAACTTTGTTTCCTCGTTATATTTTTGTCCTACCAAACACTCTAAAGTAACAGGACTGGTAATAGCAACAAGTCATAGCAGCATTAGTAGTGGGGTAGCAGCATTAGTCAGAGCAATGTTAATAACTCTGCTCTCCAGACCTACTTCTTTCTACCCAAGGGTCTTTGCTTGCTTTCCATACTTACACTGTTGCCCGCTTCTCACCTTCTCCACCATCTGATGTTTTTAGCTATTCTTCTACAATGCCTCTCTTTACAACTTTTACAAGTGTTCTGTAATGGTAATTGCCACTGCTGTGTTAGTTAATTATTCCTGAATTTAGATAGATTCAGTCCCTACTGCCAGTCCTTTAGCAGCTTCTCCATTCATCTTTTGGATGACTAAATTTTATTCTTTAGGAGTTTTTCAGAATCTTACAGGAATTGTATTCACAACTATTGTGTGCATCTGTGAAAAGCTGCACATTTCCAGGGATCACCAGTCCTGTTACAATCTATATAACAAGTGGCCGTATAAGGCAGCTATGGCCATATTCTTTAAGTTCTGTCATACTTGAAAATATTTGTTAAGAAATTATTTATGTTTATACAAGTTTACCTTGGTACAAAACAATTGGTCATTTCCCCCCACCCAAGAACCTTATAATCATTTCTATAATCAATGCTCCAGTACAGTGAAGCCAACATGTGTGCCAGAATTGATCTTTATGGGATCTTACAAGTTAGAGGATTAGGGTTTTGCCAGTACAATATGTAAAATGTAATAAAATACTCTCATACTAATGGACATTTCTCTTATTCCTTTCATTATTTTATTATATATGTATATACTAATAATTATATATTACAATGCATAGTGTGTGTAATTATACACATACATATTATATTTCATAGATTTGTTTAGTATAAGCAAGGTGGCTATCATTTCAAGTATTAAGACTAGTTTAATTTGGTTTTCTTTGAACTGGCTGTTCATGTCCTTTGTCCATTTTTCTGTTGATTTAAATGCCTTTTTCTTGATGAGTTCTAGCAATTCTTTGTCCATTATAAAGTATTCCCTTGCAACTCAAGCCCTGCCCCCTCTAGGAAATTCCTCTTGTGTTATGTACTATCATGGACTCAGTTCCAGCAAAGTAATGAAAAAGGGGTTCGATTTGGTGAATATAATGTGAAAAACCTATAGCAAAAGAAGGAAGAGGTTGGTCATATGCTTGAAATTTTCTATTAGGGACTATGAAGTCTTTAGTCTTTAGTGAGGACAAAATTAAGTTCACCGTGTCCTGAACATGATGCTCAAAATCTGTCAGTCCCACAGCCCCCTTAAAAAAAGCAGTGATCAAAACAATAATTTGCATGTGGTAAAAGTAACCTCCCAGCAACTGGTGCACCTGACTCAAAAAAACAATCTCATGACATCTGTCAAGCTCTACCCAACAGAGATAGTTTATATTGGCTGGTGACTCACTGAACCAGTTAGATTCTCTTTCATAGCAAGTCTGCTCATGACATACACAAAAAGGAGAGCAGACATGGAGGGAAAAGGGTACAGAGGAACAGCAGAAACAAAGAAAAGCAGAAAGAGCAGCTGACATGTGAATACAGTCCTGATGCTAGAGGAAGGACAACCAAATGCCCCAGAAGTCAAAGGAAGTCACCGAGCCATCAGGATCAGGAGAGCCATGTGTACCTTCAACTGTGTTCCCAGTCTGTGCAATCAGACTATGTGGCAGCTGAGATGATGGCTCGTCCTCCTCACAACCAACTTTGGCTGTCCAACTTTAGCCTGTTTCTGTTCCTTGTAAACCAAAAGTGAAGAATTAACATCCTATGTTTGCAATGAAAAACTCAATCAGAACAAGTACTGTTAGTCCAAAGACTTCTGTAAGAGCAGAATCAGTTTACATATTTATAAAATCTTGGTGTAGGGAAGGGGCCCAGTTATACAAATTATGTATGAGAGAAGCAGATTATATTTCCCCACTCCACCAACGTTGAGCTTGATTTTGTGACTTGCTTTGACAATTAGGGAAAGAGTGGCAGCAGCACTGTCCTGAGCCACAGTCCGAAGAGGTGCTTGCTGGACTTGTTCTCCTGCTCTTCTGTCCTCACTGTGAGAAAGCTCCTCTTCAGCTTTGGCCCCAGAATTGTCACTAGAGGAACAGCACTGTCCCAGTGACTCAACATACTATGTTTTCACACCTGAAGCCCCAACCATCTTTGTTTTAGGCCACCATTTCTGGAATACTGTGCCATATACATTATTCAGGAAATAGCCAGTGTAATAGTTAACAGGGCCCTGAAACATGAAGCCATAAAATAAGCCGGTACCATGGATGATCTTAAGAATTCAGCATAAAGAGAGAAAGAAACCATAGAGTCAGTAGATGTGCCCCCAGGGAAGGCAGGGAGCATTCAGAAACTTCAAAATGAGATGAGGATCTGGCAGTCAGGAAGACAATAGATTTCATATTGGTAAAAGGAAAAGGATAATGGAAAGAGACCAACAGAAAAAGCAACAGAAAATGGTATACAAAGTAAGCTATAAGAAGATCTCAAAGTGACCCAGCAATTAATCCCCAGGTTTTTTGGCAAGAGAAGAAAAAAAAAATCTGTTCTACAAAAATACTTGTACAAGAACCTTTATTACATATTTATTCATAATAACCAAAAAGCAGAAACAACCCAGGTGTCCAACAACAGGTGAATGTACAGACCAACAGTGGCATATTTACATAATAAAATACCACTTTGTGAAATTTGCAAACAAACTTCTGGTACTGAGAACAATGCTGAAGAATCTCAAAACATTCTGAGCCAAAAATGTCTTACACAAAAGACATGTACTTCATGTAGAATGTTCAAACCTCTATGTAGTGGATAAAAATCAGAACTGTAGGGGCTGAGGGCACTGCTCAATGTAGAGTACGTTTTTAGCATATATGAGGCCCTGAGTTCAATCCCCAGCACCATAAATAAATCAGAACTATGGTTACCTGTGGGAAAAGTGGGTGCAGCAAGTTTTGGAAGGAAGAGGACCAAGAGAACTTCAGGATAATGTTCTATATCTTGATGAGGGGTTAAAATTATATAGGTGCAGGTGTTTGTCAAAACAACAAATGATATATTTAAGATATATGTCTTTCATTGTATATAAATTTTATCTCATTTTTTAAAAGACCCATAAACAAATATTGAACTCTAGTTAGTATTATGCCACCAAAGTACTTAAAGATGATAGATACTGATACCTCCATTTAAGTTGAAATGCAAAAAAATAAATAAAGAAGGTAGCTTGATAGATAGGCAAAGATCAGTGGATAAGTGGACAGATTTGTGACCAATTAAGTCTATTAAAATGTCAAGATTGGAATCTGGTGGGTATATCAGTGTTCCGTAGAAAATCCTTTGAACTTTAATGTATTTTGAAATTTCTTATCACAAGTAAATATAATAAAATAGTTAAAATAGTAAAGTCATAAAATCTTATGGGCAAAAGCTTTGGGGAACAGCTAATTCATGGAAATGACAGCAAACAGTCTACTATATCTGAATGAATTTACGGAGAGATTAAGAGGAAGAAAGCCCAAAGAAAATGAGAACCCTGTGTTCAGAGCAGAGGCTCTCGTTTCTCATAGAACAGAGGTTGGAAACCATGAGGAGGAAGAAATCAAAGGAAATTTTGTAGGTCTTAATGAAATTGCATCCACATAGAAAAAGCATAACTTAGAAATGTATAAAAATAGTAAAGAGAAAATAGTAAAGAGAAAAACATTAACGTCACAGTGGCCCTGAGAGAAGAAATCGGATGTGATTTTCATATAAGAAATAAAACTTAATGCCTAAAGAGGATTTTATTGTACATAAAGGGAATAGGCTTAGGGGTCTTTCCACAAGTCAATAATAGGGAAAAGGAGTCATGTTGAAGTAGAGTTTTGTTTAATATGCAAAATGAGGACATTTGAAAGAAAGAAAATCTCAGTTTCTCCATATGTGTTTATAATACTATGTATGAATGGAAGTTTAGGAATAACAAGATTTATAACTGCCTCCCAAAAGTAATTTTTCCTTTGTGCAAGAATATCTGTTATGCCTTTAAAAAAGGTATACACATAAGAAGTCATCAATAATCTGACTTATAGGCTGAGGTAGGGGCATCGCAAGTACAAGGCCAGCCTCAGCAACTTAGCAAGGCCCTAAGCAACTTAATGAGACCCTGTCTCAAAATAAAATAAATAGAAAGGGCTGGGGATGTCACTTAGTAGTAAAGCACTCCTCTGTTCAATGCCGGTTTTTAAAAAAAAAAAAGTCCTCAACAAGCAACTATAATAAACAGAGTCTCTGGGCTGAGTTTGGGAAGGCTAATTGAATAACCAATGACCAACAGGCAACTGGCCTCGTCAAAATTAAATATATTCTCTCTCTTTGTTTACTAATAGTAAATAGTCAGTAAGCATTCAGACAGAAAGAGCTACTTAATTAATTTTTTTTACTTTTGAATTTGGAAATTTTATGAGCTTTGGAGTCCTGATATGTAAAATCAAAATAATTTTCACAGCGTCCAGCATATTATAAGCCCTCAATAGTAGTATCTATTGATTTATGAGGACACATGAATGGAGATCATGCACCTACCTACACATGTGCCTGGAATATACACACCAGAAGGAGAAGGGTTTTCTGAATTGTAGGTGAAAAAAAATAGAAATTACGAAGAAAAAAAAAGGAATTAAAAAAAGGATCTCTCAAAAAGAGAGGGGAGATCAGTAAAGTGGAGGTGGGGACACTAAAGGGGAAGGGGAACGGGAGGGAAAGGGGAAGATCCGAGGAGTAAAGTTGATAAAATTGTGCCGTTTACATGTATGCATTTATCACAGTGCATGCCACTTTTATATACAACTACAATGCACCAATTAAAAATAAATGACTAAACAGAAGGAAGACCAGCAGAGAAGAGGAAGGAGATCAGGAGAGAGAGGAGGGAGGAAAGGGAAATTCTGGGATCTGAAATGGAGTAAACTTTGTTATATGCATTTATGAAAAGGTCAACATGTACCCCACTGTTTTATATAACCATAATACACTAATAAAAACATTTTTAAAAAGAAACTGTGAAGGGCTGGGATTGTAGCTCAGTGGTAGAGTGCTTGCCTCGCATGTGTGAGGCCCTGGGTTCGATCCTCAGCACCACATACAAAGCAATAAAATAAAGAAATTGTGTCCATCTACAACTAAAAAAAATTTTTTAAAAAAAGAAACTGTGAAGTATAAGGTATAAGATAAAGTCTTTTTAACATTCCACAGTAATAACTGAAATTAACTTTTTCATATATGAAAATTTTTGCAGAATTTAAGATGAGCTGTACTTTGTTAGACAAAGAAGGAAATTTTTAATAATAGAAGTCATGATAGAGCCAGGGAGAGTTCCAAGAAGCTTCAGAATTTAAAGTTATGGAACATGTTTAAAAGGGTACTGTTCAAAGGAGAGGGAGGAGAGGAGAAGGGACATGGGGACAGGAAAGATGGTGGAATGAGATGGACATCATTTCCCTAGGTACATGTATGACTGCACATATGGTGCAACTCTACATCTTATACAACCAGAGAAATGAAAAGTTGTGCTCCATTTGTGTACAATGTATCAAAGTGCATTCTGCTGTCATGTATACCTAATTAGAATAAATAAATTTTTTTAAAAGGGTACTACTGTTGATGGCAAGAATACAGTCACATGTTTGCTTGCTGAATGTGTCCATTATCAAAAATGCAAATAATACTGAAAAGGTATAAGGTAAAAAGTCAAAGTATCCTTCCTCAGTTAGGTAAAACAGTTAAGTTAGAGCCTTAACTGGAAAAAAAAAAAAAACAGTCCACCCCCAGTCCTCCAGGGGGTGCTTAATCCATGATGCACAGGCTGCACTAGTTAAAGCAGATGTCTGCAGGGGAGCTCAGGCATCAGTAGTTGTTAAATCTCCCCAGACCATTCCAGGAGCAGGCATGTTTGAAAACCAGGGCTTCAGAGCAGTGATTCGCCACATGGGGTCATTAAACCAGCAGCAGCATGTCAGAAATGCAAATTCTTGGGAACTTGTTAGAAATGCAAACTATTGGCCTCCCATCCCACGCCCACTGAATCAAAGCTCCTGGGCTGGGATCCCGTGACCTGTGCTTTAAACTCTCTTTCTGGCCATTGGATGCAGACTACGGGGTGAGAACACTATATAAGTCCTGCCTTCTGCTCCTCGGGGTACTACTCCCTGTCACTCGTGGGCCTCTGCAGTTTACTCCGCACAGACTGGCAGGGCCTCCTTGGCCCTCCCCTTACCTTCCCTAGGGCCAGGACAGGGTGCTACAAGCCACCAGCCATTTCTTACTTTGTTAAGCAGCTTCTGATCCCCAAGTGTCCCTTAATATCTGTGGGGGATTAGTTCCAAGACCCCCAGAACACACTGAGATCCTCAGATAAATGATGTAGTATTTGCATGTAACCTTTTATAAATTGACATAGTATTTGCATAGAACCTATGCGATCCTCCCATATACTTCAAGTCATTTCTAGAGTATTTATAAAACCTAATATAATGACAATGGTATGTAAATAGCTCTTATACTATATTGTTTAGGATATAATGACAAGCAAAAGAAATCTATATGCATTCAGTACAGACATAAATTTTTTCCCCAAATATTTTAGATCCACCATTGGTTGAATCTGCAGGCACAAAACCCACGAGTATAGAGGGACAGATGCATAACCCTTAGCCCCCCAAATCTCTGACTGCAGGCAATCCATCTGCCCCACTGCCCCTAGGCCTCTTTTTCTCCCTGCTACAAAGGCACTGAAAGAACCCATTGATGCCACTTGCTCCTACTGGATTTCGGGGGAGGATATACATTATGGCACTAATTCTCTCCCAAGAAAATAATTCCCACACATTCTCTGAGCCTCTCTCCTCTCTCATCTCCTTTTATGATTTTTAAATAGGTATGGAGTTCAAGAGACCTTGAACCAGTTTGGGGAGAGTTTCTTTGTAAAGCGACCATGGGGTAATTTGTTTTTGGAATATACCTGTATTATGACTTGGTGTCTATACAGAAACTTTCAGTTTAACATTCTACTACATCAAAAGGTTCTTGAGTGATCCTAAACAACCTGGTAAAGTCTGCATCCTGATTATTGCTATTGTGCAAAGTCACACACATGAGAAAAATAAAGGTGTGGATTCAGATCTTCTGACTCCAAGCTGTGCTCTTTCAACTTCCCAGTGACATGGATGGAACTCACAGAAAGAGTGGCAGGAGCCAGTGAAACATGGAGCATGGGATCCCTTATGAAAGCTGAGGACCAGAGTGAACCACAGCCTCAAGGTACAGAACCAGGAAGAGAGTTGCCCACAAATGTACTCAAGAACCAGAAAATGCTGATAAAATGCTATCTTAAATTCCTTTGGATTACAAATGATAAAGAATTGAAAGATAAGTATGTTCACTATCCTGACTATGGTGATGGTCTTCTATGTTTGTCAAAATGTATTGTTACCAGTTTTGAAATATGTGCAGTTAACTATATGCCAATTACACCTCAATAAAATTGTCTTTAAAAACTCAAACAACAGAAATAATAAAATGACTTACAATGGGACATCAAAGAGACATTACCAGGGATAGAGATATTCTAGTATAACACAAATGTATAAAGGTCAGGAGTTTGATCCCCAACACCCCCCAAAAAATTAAACCATACAACAGTATCATGAGGCAAGTAAATGGAGAACATAAAACATTTGAGGTTTAGTATTCCTAAGATATTAATATTCAGTGTCCATGGATACTGTATTGTCCTTGTTAGGTGGTCGTAGAAGAATCATAACTATTTAAATATGTAATAAACAGATTTTCCAGTAAAATTCTTGTAAAGATCAAATGAGAGGAAGTACATATTATCATTTTGAAAGGTTCTGAAAGGTATAGCTGCTAGACCAATGTAAGTGGTTATTAATAGTAGAAAATGTTGTTTCTGATTAACTCAGAGCTTCCCCCACACATCCTTTCTCCCTTTCATTTGTTATTAGATATCACGGCCACCCTTCTCATCTCCAGGTTGACCCTTCAAAAGGAGTTGCTACTGAGGCATGAATGTCCAACTGTGCTTCTGTGAGCTTCTGTAGGCCTGGCCTCCCTGCCTGGGATACCTTTGCATCTATCACCAGCCAGATTCCTGGCATTGGAGCCAAGGCAAGACTTGAGCAACACTGTATCAGGCTGATTTAATTTGTCCAGACATCTGAAAGGAGGAAATCAAGCTTCCCGCATGTATGTGCAAAGCCAACTGCTGGATGAGGCAGATGGCTCATTCCTTCAGGGAATGCCTGTGCCTTCCCTCTAGGAGTAACCTCTGATAAGGAGGGCAGACAATTCAAACACATTTCCAGAAATCCCCTAACTTCTTGCAAGCCACACCCCTTGCCAGATGGCTTCCAACTAGGCAGTACTCACCAGAGAGTCATAATTCTTCTCTGCATCCAGTGGCCAAACTTGGCATTGACTCAGCAGAGGAGGAGCAATGTCTACCTATGTCCCTAAGTGTGTGGCATGGTGTCTGACACAAAGTGGGGATTCAAGAAGTACTTGTGGCAAGAAGGGAGGGAAGGAAGAAGGAGGGAAGAATGAGGGAGAGAGGGAGGGAAGGAGATGGTAGGCACCAGTGAATAGCTATCCTTTCAGGAAGTGGGAGAGCCTAAAGAAATGCCCTTATGCAAATGTGTGCAGGAATCTGGGAGGCTGGCAAGACATCCTCCACAGTGGGCATTGAGTACCTTTCAGGAATATGGGTAGTGGGAATGACACTCAAGTACAATACCCTTTCCCCCAAGCCACACCTGACTTGAAGGAATGGGTTCCCATGGCAGGCATTATTGGCTACCAGGCAGGTATCCATTCTTTCCTCTTCCTAGAAGAACAACAATGTATTGCACAACACCCCATCTTATCTCCCTTGAATTCTTTTGTAAGTAGGGAAGAAGCCAGGGGCCCTCATTCTGACCAGTAAGATATAAGTAGAAGTTTACAGCATGAAGTGTCTAGGAAAATTTAATTATGACTTTATTTTAAGAAGAAAGGAAGGAGAGATGAAAGAACAAAATGTTTCTTCCTGGAACAAAATGTGATTCAATAGGTGAAACAGTCATCTTGCAATCATGAGGACAAAAGTCACATACTATGGGTGGCAAAGCAGGAAGAAAGATGAAGCCAGAGTGGATACTATGTATCAGTTGTAAATTGCCTTCTTCCAGACTTCTTTTTGCATAAGAAAAATTAATTTTTTAAATTTTATTTATTTTTTTAGTTGTAGGTGGACAGAATATCTTTATTTTATTCTTATGTGGTGCCTCACGCGTGCTAGGTGAGCCGCTACCACTGCGCCACAATCCCAGCCCCAAAAAATTGAATTTTTATTTGGCTCATCACAACCAAGTTTCTGTTTTAAACTATTATATGTAATCATTACTGATGGTCAGAAATGCAATATGGGTAAGAGCACACAAGCTCTCCTGGAAACCAATCCACTAGGAGGAGAATCACAGCATGGCACTCCTGGGGTGCACTCCCAGAGTTAGAGTTGTTATAAAATATGGTCTCCCAGACTCATAAGTTAGGGAACAAAAGAAACCAAACAAGGTGCTGTCATATGCTACTAAGGCTAGCCCAAAAAGTTGTCAGTACCAGACACACACCTGCCAAAAGACAGAATTGGCACTCTATTGATGGGGGTGGATGAGCTTGGATACAGGTGAGAAGAGGTACAGGCATTGGGGCCACCAGACAGAATAAAAACAGACTGACACCAATGACTCAGGCTCTGGCCAATGGGGCAAACTGGTAAAATGACAGCAGGAGAACCAGGAATCTCCACATTTCACATTTTATCTTCCAATATACAGAGAAAAACGTTGAGAGCGGTTAGTGGGACTCAGACTTGTAGGACATTGCTGTCAGTGACCCTGACCTGATGTTTGCAGACCAAGCCTCTAGGAAAACATGCAGATGCTCATGGTTGCCTACCTAACCAGCATCCCCACTATCTTTCTTCCTTGCTGAAAATGTCATTCAACCACTTCCAGCTCCCCTTGTAGCTGGAGAATAAGTGTGTGACTAATCCTGGACTATGGAACTGAAGGAGAAGTCTGTTGAGGAGTTCAGGAAAAGATTTCCCTCCTAAATAATGCATCCTTCTTCACTTGATAACATAATGTCAGCATAGGGTACCTTGGACTGCTGTTATCAACTCATGACCTTAAAGATAAACATCACTGAAATGCAGAAGAGGGAAAGTGAACAAATGGGATGCATCTGGGTCTGGATGACATGGTGGAGCCATTGCACAGATCCTGCATCTACATACATCCACACAAACTCAAAGTAAAATAACAAAGTTTCTTAGGTTCATGTCACTTCTAGTTTTCTATTACACCAGCTGAAAGCATCTTTGCTGATTCAGGGGAGAGGGGAGGGAGCCCAACAGGTCCCAAGCCTCTTGAGAGAGAGGAGAGACATACTCTCATCTTTTTTCTTTCCAGGACTTCATAATTAGATGCCTAGAAAGAACCATCAGCATTCAGAAATAGAGGTTCTTAAATGATTCACTATTGCAATCCTATCGATCACCCTTGAAGCAGCTGCTCTGCAGCTGTCAAGAATACTAGTGATGCAAGAAGGAACACAGTAGAGCCTGCACAATCACCAGAGAATATTCACTTAATTGGGAGTCAGGGGTCAAAGAGTCCCATGATATTTCCCAGGTGAGCATTAAATAGAAAGTAGGACATGATGACTCTGCATTAAACATGGTGCATGAACATTTAACAGTAAATCTTGATAGAAAATTAGGATATTTGAAAAATAATGCTCCATTGGTATAGATTTGGGAGGAAGATAGGGTGGAAAGGAACAAATTTCTTTTTCAGTATGTACCCATTTCGCAACACATTATATATGTTAGCTGATTTCTTTTTAGTTCTTGCAAAAAAAATCCTGTGTGCATCTGCTCTTCATCATTGTGACAAAATTCCTGAGATAATTAACTTAATAGGGAAAAGGTTTATTTTGGCTCCTAGTTTCAGATTTTCAGTGCAAGGTCACTTGGCCTGTTGTTTTAGGCCTGTAGCAACACAGTAATCATGGAAGAGTCCTGTTCACCTCACAGAAGCCAGAAAGCAAAAATACAGAGAGAATGAAAGAGGATGGGGTCCCAATATCCACTTCAAGGACATACCCCCAGTGACCTAACTTCCTTCCACTAGACCTCCCACTTAATGATTCCACCATCTCCTGATAGCACCACAGGCTGGGGACCAAGACTTTAACATATGGGCCTTTGGGGGACATTCAAGATCCACACTAGAGCAAATCCTATAAATATATGCATTGTTTTTTGGCAGGGAGACAGCAGGGTACCGGGGATTTAACTCAGGGGCACTCAACCACTGAGCCACATCCCCAGCCCTATTTTGTATTTTATTTAGAGACAGGGTCTCACTGAATTGCTTAGTGCCTTGCAGAGTTGCTGAGGCTGGCTTTGAACTTGCAATCCTCCTGCCTCAGCCTCCCAAGCTGCTGGGATTACAGGCGTGTGCCACCATGCCCAGCCAATATATGCATTCTTTTATTGCAAATGAAGAACTGAGGCTGTCAGAGGTTAATGTGCCCTAAGTCACATTGCCAGTTTGGTTTAGTTCCAAAGTTGAGGATCTTTCATTGGATCAGGCTACCTATTTGTGAGTGCGTGTAGAGGAGCAGAAAGGGGTGGTCGGGTGGGTATGACTGGGTGTGGTGTATGTGTGTGAGTGTGTAAGCTTGAGTGTGAGTGAGCATGTGTGTATCTATGTAGGTGAGTGGGGGGGGATAGAGAGAGAATGAGACTAGGTACTGTAAAAAAATGATAACCAACAGAAAAATTAGTTATTTTCATTCTCAGCCATGGCTGAGTTAGCTGAAGTGACAGGTGGCTCTCTGGATAAACAAGGTGTTCAGAGTGACATTTTCAGATGACTTCAAGGCACAGGGAATTGCTAGAAATGTACCAGATCATGAATTCCCTAAAGGCTGCCTCGCAGGTCTCTGCCCTGAGTCCAGCCCAGACAGAGCTTAACAACCCTTTTCTAGATTGAAAACAGGTTTGGGACTGAGTTAGTAACTAATATCAGTCTTGAATTCGATTGGATGTGGGTTGGCAGGTAAATATAACTTTACTCTTGGGGCTTCGTCCATCTGCCAATTATCAGCAGTTGCTATTAGGATTCTCTCAGGGTTGGGGATGTAGCTCAGGGGTAGAGCACTTGCCTAGCATATGCAAGGTCCTGAGTGCCACCCCTTGCAGGACAAAAAAGGCGGTTGTTTCTCTGGTGTCAGGAAAACAAGAAACATCTTTAAAACGCTTAAAGGTGGGCAGGGGGTGCTTCTGACATCAGGACTGGAGGAAGTGAAGCGAAAAGCCAGGTGGCTCTGCTAAGGAACAGGCAGAGCTCGCTGGCTTTTACCTCCAGAGAGCTGACAGCAAGCACAGCTTCCAGACTGTTGGGTGGGGTCCCATCAACAGTGGTCAGACTGGGAGGGAACAGTGTTAGAGACTTCCACCTTCTCTCCCAGGACCCTAGGACTCTCAGCCTTTCATGTGGGTTTCTATGTTCAGTTTTTTCTCTCAACTTTCTGGGGAACATCCCAGGTAAGTTCACAAACTAAAAAGTGTCCCCCTTCCAAGAATCACTGCCTAGTGGAGACCAGCCACAGCAGCCCTTGGCTGCCATGGGGATGATTCTAGAGAGCTGAGGAGGGACCTCCGGACCCGGCTGCCTCTGCAGTTCATGTGCCCCAGTGTTCCTCCTGGCTCCTTTCTAACAAGGGAAAAGCTATTCCCCTAAACCTGCCTTCATATAATTCCCACCTCATGTCCTCAGAGCCTACCCTTAGAATGTCCCCTTCACACAGTCAGAGAGACTTTGTCAGGACAGGGCCTGTGACGCATGCTCAAGTACAGACCAGGTCTTGACTAGACCCCAAGTAGTATGGACAGCTTTCTCTGTTCCTGGCTTGGCAGTTAAAGGAACATTCTATAAGTGAGTGAAGAACTTCACTATAATGTTACAGTGGTTCGTTAAATATAATTCTCAGCAGACTGAGAGGCATGTCAGAGTGCAAGTGAGTTTGAGTTACTCTATCATGTACCTGTTCCTGAATCTATTGGATGAATAAAAAGCAAATTATTTATAAGCTACATTTAAATAATATGTGTACTAAATTGCTTGTAATATTCCTCAAACCTCTAGTAAGAATGGCTTGAAAAACAGAAAGTCTTTAATAGGCCATCTTCTGAACTTTGGATCCATAACAACAGGGAGAGCACTATTCTACTCCCTAAAGCTACCTTCATAGAATCCATTCAGTAGAAAAGGAGAAAGTCTGTTTCCTCTATCCACCTGGAGTTCTTCTGGCTGGGGCACTGTGAATTAGGCTAACAAAAGACAGATCAACATGAACAGAACAAGCAGAGGTTTATTAACACATGCATCCCTGGCAGTTCCCAGGGATGAACAAATAGAAGGGTGATTAGAATTTATGTTATGTAACATTTTAACAAGTAACAATAAATTTTCAGAGAAGTGACAAGACAAAGGAAAAGGACTTCGAGTTTACAGGGGCAGCAAATTGTGGGAAGGCAAATTTATAGGGGAGATAATGGAAGATAAGGAGTAGTTACTAAGGTTTGTTACCAGTTTATTCCAGTGCTATTTCTGGGCTGACAAGGGTTTAGAATTGTCTTCAATGATTAATTTCTGCCCTGCTGGGTAAGAAGGAGAGGAGAGACCCCTTTACAAATTTAGGTCCTGTTTTTATGCAAATGGAGGTGGGGGTACCACAGAAAGCTTTCCTTGTTCTGTTTCTTCTAAATTTCCTTCAACTCAAAATAATCCTCATGCCACAGCACCATATTCTGGGGCCATCCTTCAATGTCAACTCAAGTCCTGACAATTCTTGCCATGAGGCATCCACTGAGTATCTCTGCACAGGGAAATTTGCTCAGAGAATTCCCTAGAAAGCATGCCTAAGATATATATGCATGGTGGCACACACCTGTAATAGGAGCTACTCAGGAAGCTGAGGCAGGAGGATTGCAAGTTCAAGACCAGCCTGGGAAATTTAGCAAGAACCCATCTCAAAGTAAAATTTAAAAGGGGGCTGAGAAATGTAACTTTGTGGCCCTGAAGTCCAATCCTCAGTATGCAAAAAGAAAGAAAGAAATCTTAAAATTACCAGGGATTAGTGAAAACGTAGCTCAATGGTAGAGTGCCTGCCTGGCATGTGGGAAGCCCAGCTGCATTAGTCTCCAGCATTAGGACTTTGGGAAGCCACTGCACCCAAAGGTAATCTACTCTCATGGCAAGCCCTACCTCACATGCTTCTTCCCCTAGCTAGCTTCTTCCCTTCCCCTCTTCTCCACTTGAGAGTTCAGCCTCAGCTTCCACTAAACATCCCAAAGCATCCCTCCTCAACCTTCTGCCCTATATTATCAGATACAAGGGGACTGAGTCTCAAAATAACATCCGTGGTCCTATGCATCTGCATCTGTTACAGTCGATTCAGCAGACCCTCAGTAAAGCCGGGGCACAAAAAGACAGTCAATATAGAAAATGAATAATTGGGTCTGATGGGGAAGGTGGGGGCTGGTTGGAAAGGAAAGGAAATCAAATGCTGCCCTTTCCCTCTCCTCTTTCCAAAGCCCTTCCCCTTGCTCCAACCTGTTGCTAAGGTAACCTGTCCCAGGAATTGTTCCTCCCTGCAGAAGCTGTTAATTAATGCCTCCTGGCCTGCTACCTGCCAGGATCACTCCACCATTTGGCCCTTCCCCTTTGCCCATTTGCTTCCCACTTTTTGGCTCACCCCGCCTGGTCACATAGGCCTGGTCCGCAGGATGGGGAAAGATAAGGGAAAAGAGGGCAGGAGAACAAAGAGAATCTAAAATTTATGAAAGGGGCAAGACACTCCCACTTCTTCCTCCCAGGAGAAGTCTGCTTCCATCCTTTAAATGAAATTTGCTTTCTACGCTTGCGCTTGCCCCGTTTCTCCAGTGTTTAATCTTCACATCTGGGAAACAGAATTCATGTCACCAGTAACCGGTATTGTCACCACACATGAATATGCAGGGCCCTAGGCCCTGTGCTCTTAGAGACAGAGATTTTAAAAGAAAAGACATGGTTCTCACCGTCAGGAAAATGACAATCAAATACAGAAGATGATTTATATTCAGATAATAGATAATGACAGATAGCAGCATTTCATAATTCCTACAACACAAGTAAAGACTGGGTGCCACAGGAAGCCAGCTTCTAGTCTGGGAAACTGAGAAGAACTTTATGGAGGAACTGAAATTTAACCCCTTTGGAGAATGGGAAAGGCAGTCCCTGAAAAGCAATAGCCAGAGTCAAGGCAGAGAGATGGGACCATGTGTGTTCAGGAACTGCTGAGCCCTGTTTAGCAGAGGATAGAATCGCTGCAGTGGCCTGAAGTTTGTCCCCACGAAATTCATATGTTTAATCCCTAATCCTAGTGTGAGGGTATTTGGAAGTGGAGCCTTTGCAAGGTAACTGATGAAGTGGAGCCTTTATGAATGGAAGTAGTGTCTCCGTTAGGCCAGAGAGCTAGCTCCTCCTGCCATTTGAGCATGCAACAAGAAGGCAGCCATCTGTAAATCAGAAGAAGAGCCCTGACCAAGAACCCAATCCTGTTGGCACCTTGACGTGACTTCTATTTGTCTATATATCATGCATGATAGTGGCAGATATGCATGCTGTCTCACACATGTCATTGCTGTGTGAGGATTTGATTCACTTAGAACCCAGATTGGTCTCCTCCAAGATTTTCAGGCAAGTGTACCTCCTATACCAGATCCTTAAATGCATCTAAGAAATTTCTGCCCTTAAAGCTAGAATTAGGCAGCCGGTCAGTATAGATAGGTAAATCAAGTCAGGTCAGATCAAGGAAGCCAATCTGGATCTAGGAAGTTGGAGAGGGATTGAAATGCTAATGCCTTCAGAGCCCTTCCTCTACCCTATCAAGATAACCTGCCCCTGCTCCAACCTGTTGCTAAGGTAACCTGTCCCAGGGATTGTCTCTCCCTACAGGGAGTTATAAAAGATGTTAATTAATGTGCCCTGGGCTGCCCCATCCGATCCTTCTCCCTGTCCATCTGCCTCTCACCTTTTGGCCATCCCATCTGAGCATCTCCTGGGCCTAGGCAGGAACGAAAGAGGAAGAGAGCAGGAGAACAAAGGAAGCCTAAGACATATAAAAAGGCAGGACACCCTCACTTCTTGGGACACCAGGATACCAGCTATGGCCCCCTTCTCCCTCTCAGGAGAAGTCTATGTTACCCCTTTTTAAATAAACCCTGCTTTATCTGTTTGCCTTGGTGTGCTTCTCTAATGTTATACTTCAGCGTGTGAAGAAGCAGAACTGGTCACCAGTAACCGGCAGTATTACCCTCACCCCTTGATTTCAACCCCACAGGTGAGTCAAACCAAAGCCCCTTTCTTTTTTTTCCTCTCCCTCTCTCACAAGCTCTTCCTCCCAGCTCAGGAAGGGTCCTGTTGCCTTCTGTATGATAGGAAACCACCTTTATATTGCATCCTGCCTAGTTCCCTCTTTGACTTTGAACATGGATAAACTCTTCCAGCTTTGATTTTCATAGACCTCACTTCTTTCAAAGAACTTGGCCCCGCGCATAAAAATCTTTGAAATGATGATCATAACGGTTGTCTCTAAAATGTAGTTGAGATCCTACCTGGCAAGTCAGAAATGGAAATTGGTCTTTACTTTTCAGCTGGACTTTGACAGGCCCCCTGTGTAGTAAAGGATTAGATTTTGCTCAAAGAAAAGTCCAGCCTTGGCCCTTGGCTTCTAGGAGCTCATCTCCAAGCCCCTGGAATGTCCTGCCTGATAGGTGTCCTTGTTTATCAAAAGGCTTTGGACTATATAAGAATGTCTAACTTGTAATTTATAGTAAGGACTTTGAGTCATGAGTTACTGGTTTGGCCTCTGAAGGAGCTGGAACCTGAGGTCGGCCACATGGGCAGTCAACTATAGAACCCCAGTAAAAACTCAGAACAGGGCTGGGGATGTAATTTAATGGCAGAGCACTTGCCTAGCATATGCAAGGCCCCAGGTTACACCCCCAATATCACAAAAATAAAATTTTAAAAATAGTAACTCTGGACACCCAGGCTCAGGTGAGCTCCCTTAGTTGGCAATAACGCACACATTATCACACACCTTTGCTGGAAGAATAACACATCCGTGACAGATGGAAAGAGTGGCTCAAAGTTCCAGGCTTGAAATTTTCCTGGATTCAGCCCCATGTGTCTCTCCCCTTGACTGATTTTCATTTGTATCTTTTCCTATACTAAACCATAACCATGAGTAAAACAGCTTTCAGTGAGTTCTTGAGCCCTTCCAGCAAATAATCAGAATCCCCAGAACTTGCAGTTGGTGTCAGTAAGAGTAGTCTTGGGGACTATTCAAATAACTTCACCAGTTCTGTAGTTGCCTCAGTTTCAACGAGAATATAGGGCTCAGAGCAATGAAAACGACCAGCAATGAGAACTGCACCAGATATTCCAAAATATTGTCCTCTTATACACATGTAAAAAGAAAATAGTGCTTTCAAGGCCAAGGCTAAGTGTGAGGTGCAGACTGAGCAGTATCAAATTCAAAAGAGGGAACAGTGGCTGAGAGCAGAAGTGGTCAGGGAAGACTCCCTAGAGGAGATGGGATTAACCTGGGATTTTGAGGATGCAGAGAAATTGAACAGGCAGAATCAAGAAGCACATTCAAGCTAGGAAGGAATGTCTCATATCAGCTTGCTGTATTGGCATATCATTTAGAAGTCTAAGGAGGAAAGTCTACATAGAAAACTATATCCTTACTCCCAAAGCTTCCTGATGTTATCTATCTCCCTGGGTTCCTCATTAACCAGTCACTACAAGAATCTTTGCAAAATACTAAGACTGGCCTTGCTAATTTGGAACAGAGGCAAGTGTTGTATTCTCGATTCTTGTTTGATCTGTTTCATATCTCATGCTAAACATATATCTGAAATAGTATTTTTGCCAGGAAAGAAATGGTGCTAAAGAAGACTCTGTGACTTTTATACCAGGACAATCTTGGTAGTTAAAGAGGCTCCTGCACTGCCAGACTCCAGGAGGTGATACTCTCAGAAGATAAAAGTGAACAACATCCCCTGGAGGTGTGTGGTGCAGCTGCCCCACTGTGAAGGAGAAGCTTAGACTGCAGGCCTGATACAAAATCACTGACTCTGGTAAGAGGAATCACAAAGCATGGGCTCCAGGTCCTTGCAGCTAAGGAATCACACACACACACACACACACACACTCATCCCAGGTGACGATGAGAACAATTACCTAATACCACTTTATGAAGACAGACAACAAAGCTCACAGAGACCTATCGTTAAGAGAGTATCAGGAGACCAGAATGGTGGGAGCAAAGAGGGTCATAGCTGATCTCCACAATTCAACCTGGTATGAGGAACCACCATCAACCAGTACCCTCAGTTCTGGGTGGCACCAAAATTCAGGACCAATAAACCTGAGCTTTCACATATTCTAAGCTCACCTGGATTTCTGGGTCTTTTTCCATCTATCTCCTCCAAAACATTATAGCAGATACAGGAAGTAGGATTTTTCTATTTTACTATGTTTCTATTCTTCCTACTTCTATTTGTTCTATTTCTATTCTTTATTTATTTTTTGTCTAATTCTATTCAAAGTAATATAGAAAACTGAATTTCCTGTGACTTGTGCCTTTTTAAAGGAGATTGCAAACCTACAAATTTGACTAAAATTTGTACCCCAGCAACATACTTATAGAGTTTTATGCAAAACTCTAGACATACTGAAGACCTTGCCTGAAACCCCTGCCTCACAGAACCAAAACACAATCCTGCCACTTACTCAGTGGGAGGTGTCCCTTCTTTTTGTACTAGTTACTTGACCTCTACCAGGAACTTTTGCACTTCAATTATGCCATAGTGTCAGTGAGGTGATTTACTTTTAAAATACTATGGTATGAACTATATACTGTATAAAGGGCAGTTAGTTATCATACAAAAAGCCCTTAGCAACAATCCACAATCCAAAGGATGCTACTAAGCCCCTCAAATACTGATTATTCCTCAAATCTACTCCACAGGTTTGTAAGAATAGCATTAAGAACATTAGAAATAATCAGTTCTGATGAAATGAATGGTATTCAAGAAATGTGATTGCTATAAAAATTAACCAGGTCCCTTGAAGACACTGTTGCTAAATAAGCTAGAGACAAAAAGACAAATACTGTATGGCTGCTCTTGTATGAGATCCCTGGAATAGTCAGATTCAGAGAGATGGAAAGTAGAATGACAGTGGCCCAGGGCCCAGGAGTAAGGGAGATACACTTTAGTGAGTACAGGGTTTCAGTTTGGGATAATGAAAAGTTACAGGGATGGATGGGGATGATGGCTCAGCAATGTGAATGCACTTATGCCACAGAACCGTATGCTTAGAAACAGCCAAGATGGTAAATCTTGTGAACATTTTGCCTCACTAAAAATAATTATACTGGATCCAGGCATGGTGGCACATGCCTATAATCCCAGCGGCTGGGGAGGCTGAGTTCAAAGCCAGCCTCAGCAACTTCACGAGGCATTTAACAACTCAGCAAGACCCTGTCTCTAAATAAAATATTTTAAAAAGGGCTGGGCATGTGGCTCAGTGGTTAAGCTGGGTTCAATCCTCAGTGCCAATATATATATATATAATTAAACAAGTGTTTCCATGCCTGCATGAAGGAAGTGTGAGGATTAGGCAAACCCAGGGATTAACCAGTACTTTCAGAGAGAGAGAAATCCTCTATCCCCATACTCTGGGGACTCCGATAAAAGCCTCGTGTAGACATTTCAATTTCAGGTGGAAGCCATGATGATGATAGCAACAAGAACCAACCTGAGCCCCTGAGGTTGATTTGATTTCTAAGTCCTCAGAAATCATAGCATCCACTGCTTTGAAGTAACACTTTCAGGAAATCAGAGAGAGACCTCCTCGCCTGAGCTGGCAGGAGCTTGTCATAAGACTGGTTATGTGTGTAAATCTGGCAGAATTTGCCAGGGCTTTCCTTTCACTATGACATCCCACCACTGGCCAGGCTGAAGAGGACTTTTTCCCTCCTAATCACCAAAGGCTGCTGGTCTTTTTCCCCAAGGAACCTGACAATTGCTGAACAAGCCTGGTTCGCCTAAGCCACTCTTTAAGCTCAGAAGAAACCCAGGGCTCAGCCTCCAGCCAAAAGTACAGCAAGACAAACAGTAGCTCAGGAACAGCTGCCCAAGGGCTCACACCCAGATGGGATTGCTTTGACTTTGAGAAAAGCCACAGGATGAATAGAATCCCATCTGCTCTCCACTCAGATCCAAAAAGAGAAATTTTGGCCATACCAAGACCAGCTGCTGGGGAATATGAGGAGAAAAAGAAAAAGAATGTGTATTTAATTAAGGAGTTAACCCCATTATTCATTGAAAACATAAAAGCATGCCACAGTATAAATAAATCTATACCTTAGATTACAAGTTTTGGACCACATCATAAGCTGAAGCTTATAAAAATTAGGAAATTGATAATTCTCAAATTTCAAAAGTGTGTGTCCTAAAAGAAGGAATAAAATCACAGTGGTCAACACAAGAAAGGATGGGGACAAAAGGATAGTATAAGGCAGGATGACCCAATTATACTCTAGATATTAATGAATTAGCTCTTTTAGTTACCAGGAAGTACTTCATACATACAATATACCAGACAGTCCTAGGATAGCATGGTGTGTTCCTTTCTAAAGTTCTTTCTCTATAGGAGTTCATGACTATTAAGAGGAAAGCAGAAACAAAAACAGTTTGGTAGTTGCAAGGATTGTTTTTCCCCTAGCAACACTTCTGGCACCAAAGGTAGGAATTCTTCTTACCCACAACCAATTCTCCAACACCAACCAGGTATCTTACAATTCAATTCAATTCTGGCACTACTACCTGGAAATAGCATCAGACTCCAGAGGTTTAAGGACTCAGTCCCACAAGACTGCCCCTACTTCAGATCCGGTTGCAAATTTGGGGTCCCCAGGTTGCCCACATTTAGCTATCAAGTAGGAGGTTCCCACACCTCCCTCCTCAGGTTCAATAATTAGCTGGAATGGCTCACGGAACTCAGTAAAGCACTTCATTTGATGGTTTATTGTAAGGGATACAACTCAGGAACAGCCAAATAGAAAACATGCACAGGAGCTCCAAGCCCTCTCCTGGCATACCACCCTCCCAGCACCTTGATGTTTCACCACCCAATGGTTCTCTGGATTGTTCAGCAGTTTTTATGGAGCTCAGCTTCCAGCAAGTCACTACTTCCCTTCCCAAAAGTCAAGGGTGAGGCTGAAAGTTCCAACCCTTTGATCACTTGGTCTTTCTAGTGACCAGCCTCATTCTGGAGTTAGGGCTCCACCCTAAGTACCTCATTAGGATGAACTCAAGTGTGATAGAAAAGATTCTGGTGTGAGTAACAAAAAAAACGTTTCTATGACTCAGGAAATTCCAAGAGTTTTAAGAGCTCTGTGCCGGACACAAAGACCAAATATATTTTTGTATCATACCACAGTATAAAACAAAATAAAACATTCAAGGTAGATTCCAAGGTGGGCACAAACAGGGACTGGGGGTGATGAGTCAGAAAAATCCTCCCAATGGAGGTCATGTGTCTCTTCCCTGGGTAGACAGTGAAGTGGCCAAGGGACCAAGAACAAGGGACAGCCTGGCCCAGCCCACTGGGGTATGGCAAAAGCTCAGGGACCTCTGCAGGCACTCCTGATTGTTCCCACCATTCTTCTTCTTCCTATTCTTCTCCCAAAAGCCAGGGGAATTTTTTAAGACATACATCGAATCTGATTACTCTTCTGCTTTCAACCCTTTAAGGACTTTCCACCCTACATGAAATAAACTCCAAAGTCCTGACCCTGGTCAACAAGGCCCTATTTGACCTTCCTCCTACTTACTTCTCTGTGTTAAAATGACCTTTGATGGATTCATTCTAGCCCAATAGGCCTCATGACTGTCCCTCAAACACACCAGGCTTCTTTCTATCTCTGGGTCTTTATGCTCATGGTACCCAAGGTTGGCAATGGAGAGCCTTGCAGATAGTGCAAGAGGTTTGGAGATAGAATCGTGGAGGGGTTGACAGGGTAGGCTCTGAGCTCAGACCGCTTCAGCCCAAGGCCATGCTTTTCCTCTTATTGGCTAGGAGAAATTATTTAACTTCTCTGCACCCTTTTTTCCTTGTCTGCAGAATGAGGACACTATGCAAAACTAGTGCCAATATCATAGGGTTTTTAAACAAATTAAATGAATTCATCTATGCAAAGCATCTAATACAGTGTTTGGCACATAACATAGATGTTAGAGCTCTTCTTTTCCTATAGGGGGAGGAGATGCGTACTGCAGGCAAGTTTCCACTTTACCCTATCTGTGGTTGAAGGTGGAGGAAGGATGGGGTAGATTCTGAGTGGTAAGGAGACTTTTCTATTCCTTTATCAGCAAACTGTGATTCTATGAAGACAATATGCTAGGTACCAGGACAGTTACGGTGACCACATGATTTTGGATATAACCTCATACACTCAGCCTAGATTTTTCTCAATACCTGCAAGGACTACCCATTCAAAATCTTCCCCTTACCAGATATGGTGGTGCATACCTATAATCCCAGCTATTCAGGTGCCTGAGGCAGAAGGACCACCAAGTTCAAGGCCAACCTGGGCAACTTAGTGAGACTCTGTCTCAAAATAAAAATTATGATTATTAAAAGGGCTGGGGAACAGCTCCGTGGGAGAGTATTTAGCTAGCATGTATGGGCCATGGGTTTAGTCCCCAGTAACATGAAAAAAGAAAACAAAAATCTTCCCCTCCAAGTAGACTGACCCAATTCCAATGTGGGTTTTCCTTTTGGACACAGTAAGTAGAGAAGGACACTGAACTGGAAGTTGACATCTGGATCCTTATCTTCACCTGGAAATGCAAATGGTCACAAATTCTTAATGACCTCTCAAAATTGCTGCATATATAAAATAAATAAAAGGTGTGAAATCAGAAATTAAAATCTTCTTCTCCTACTCATTGTACCCTCATCCATATTTCCTTTCCCAAAATATAGTCATTTTGAACAATTTTTATGTATCTTCTTTTAAAAAAATCTTTCACATATTTGCATTTTACGTGTATATGCTTTTAAATTTTTGCACAGATGGGATCTTGGAGATTTTGTGACATAAACCCTAAACTCTTTGACATTCATCCTATCAAGGGATAGACTATAAATCCCCTTCCCTTGAACCTTTAAGTCAAGCCCACTTAGAATACGCTAAAAGTGATGCTGTGCCAAGTTCTTAGCCAGGATAAGAAATGGGCAGCTTCCACCTCCTGTGTCTTGAGGTGCTTGTTCATGGAACCCAGCCACCATGCTCCGAGGAAGCCAAGCAGCCATATAGAGAGGCCACATTCAAGGCAACAATCAATATTAATGTGCCAGACATGGGAACAAGAAAACCTTCAGGTGATTACAGCTTCAAAGGTCAGGTCATCCTCCACCTTTAGGCCATCCCAGAGCTTGTAACAGACAAGCTCACCCTTCCAAACCCTCCCAACTTGCAGATTTGTTAAGAAAAATTAATGATTGTCATAGTTTGAATCCATTAAGTTTGGAACAGTTTTTATACAGCAACAGACAACTAAAGCAGTCAATCTCTCCCTTTATGAAAATAACTTTTATACTTTCAATAAGATATTTTTGAGATCTTTCAATAATGACACATGCATATCTAAATAGTTTGTTTCAGTAACCTAATCCTTTATTGTACAAATGTTACATATTAAATCAACCAATATCCTATTGACGAACATTTAGGTTGTTTAAGTTTTGCCAGACTATAAACAAGACTATAAGAAGCATTTAACAAACTTTAGGGATCTATCTGTAGAATAAACTTCTAACAGTGAAATGCTAGGTCAGAAGGAATGAGTATTTTAAATTTGGGGGGAGGGGTAGTCAACCACTGAGCCACATCCCCAACCCTATTTTTGTGTTTTATTTAGAGACAGGGTCTCACTGAGTTGCTTAGCACCTTACCTTTGCTGAGGCTGGCTTTGAACTCGCAATTCTCCTGTCTCAGCCTCCCCAAGTGCTGGAATTACAGGCGTGCGCCACCACGCCCAGTCAAGTATTTTAAATTTTGATAAATATCACCAAAGTTGGTATCCTCACTTCCCCAAAATAGTAAACGCTGCATGCATCAGCTTACACTCCTACCTGTTTTTTCTACATCTTCAACATTGGATTCATCTGACTTTTACATTTTTACCAATCTAATGGATTCTTTAAAAGATCAGGTTTTGTTTTTATTTGCATTCCCCTAATTATGTTTGAGAACATTCTGGTTTAAATTCTCTGAAAAAGCACAAAACAAATTTAGTTAATTTGGGAAAAATAACTTTATACCACCTCAGGCTTCCAGGAAATAGGATGGCACCCAGAGGCGCCCAGAAGTCTTCTCTTTTTCCTCCCTCAGAGAACCTCAGTTTTGTTCAAGTATTGGAGACCCATGTGCTTCAGGGGAAACTGGGCCCAAAACCTACCCAGGAATTGATCTTTGATTAGCCTACACATAAATTTCCAAACTTTTGAGCTATCTCAGCACTCCTTTAAACTCTTAAAAATTATTGAGGACTCCAAAGTGCTTTTACAGAGTATACCTTTTGATATTTATCCTATCAAAAATCAAAATCAAGAAATCTTAAACTTTTTTTTCTTGTGGTGTTGGGGATTGAACCCAGAGCCTAGCACATGCTAGGCTACACTCCCAGATCTTCAGCATTTATTAATTCATTTAAAGCAACAGTAATAAACTATTACATGCTAATAGATTGTATGAAAAATAACTGATTTTCAAAGAAAATATTCAGTGAAAAGA
>PVHX01010571.1:0-69291 GCA_004024805.1 Geosciurus inauris
AGAGGCCCTTTGTCCTCCAAGCGCTACAGGGTGCATCTATTAGCATCCGGTGACTATGCTATAAACATCCTGTGGCTATTCACAGGAATGCGGAACTTGTTACAAGATGGAACTATGGCCAAAGCCATATGATTGACAAACCTGATATTTGTTGCATATTATGTACTGTGGATGTGCTCAGGCCAGCTCTCTCTCACAGGAGACAGATGACCTGGTCTAATCATTGTCTAAACTGGCCTTTTGGATGAACAGATTAATACTATTTGCTAGGAGCAGAGACCTTATCTCTGACATGCCCCCTAATATGATTTTGCTGACAAGGTGTTAGTAGAACCCATTATGTAGAAGGTATAGCTCACTGGAGAATGTCATGTAATCATGCACCTCTCTGGAATATAAATGAAAAATAATTGAACCACCCTAGAATTGAAACACTCTTAGCTTTATGAAGTAAGACTTATGAGTATCATGTAGAGACTTCATCTTTTCTGAGTCAGAAGGATACCTCAGACATAGGAAGGAAGTAGCTGAGGAATTGTGTTCAATACCGTGGGCCTCTGAACACTTTGATATTTTGTTTGAGATCTCTGATTCTTGTAAGTCCAACTTGATAATCTGATCCTTTGTGTTACCTTGGACTGATATAGCATTTTTTCTTGGACTAATATAGCATTTTTCTGTTATAATATGGTATATGACTTACACCAAGATAACTAGATTCATGCCCTGCCCCCAACCTCAAACCAATTTCTTTCTCATTTGATTATAAAATACTTGAAAGAAAATTCTAGCTTAGCCTTACAGTGCATTAGTAACTCTAACAGTGTGTTCATTTTAGGCAGATTTTAATAAATGTATTTCAAAAACCATATACATTGTTTCAGAAAATAATGATAAGAACAAAATGGGAATTTGTTGAACTTAGTATTATATGCTGGTAATTTCATTAGCTAGTTTAATCATATATCTGTAAATAAAGACTAGATCACATATCATACTTGGCTTCTTACTGTAAAAGAACTAAGTGTCCATTCATTACAAATGGACTGTGGGTATATCAGCTATTCTGAGAGTTCCTGGAAATAAGGTTATTCTATCTACCTTGTAAGGGGAACAATTGATATTTACTGTCTTAGGGCTGATATGTGAATGGAGGAAGGGGTGGAAGTGGGGAAGGAGGAGTAAGTTATGAGAATAAGATGTATTGCCATGTTTGTGGCAAAGGCAGATTGAGCACAATGAGTCTCAGAAGATAACATATAAATCAGGATATTCTGACATAATAATATAGAGAGGTCTTTTAATGGAACTGATTTCATAGTCTTGGTGAGTCATAAAAAATCTATTTGAAAAACTGCGATAATAATTAGACATCTGCCAAGTTTTCAGTGTTGACATTTGCTGGAGGACTGTGAACTTTCTAGAAATCTTTTTTTTTTCTTAAAGACATTTCTCAGCTAATTACAAAAGTAGGGTTTTTTTCTTAAATCAGTGTATCATATGTGAACCCTTTAAATAAAAAATAAGAGGAAACATGACACAATTTCTTATTGAAATTTCTGCTAAGTTAAAGAAGCAGAAGTTTCAACTCTACTGACAAATAGTAATTTTAAATTAGTTAACTTGCTGTACGTACTTTAAATTTTTTTGATTACTTTGTAAAAATTGAAATTGAATTTGAATTTCATAGAAATAGCTTCTAACAAATTAGCAAAAACATATTTGCTAAGACACATTTGCTCAATTCAACACAATACGGATAATTTTATGCTAAATGCATTAGGGCTGGAGAAGTGTGAAAATTTTGTTTTTCCCATCCCATCAGCAGAATTTATTCATTGCTTTTTTAAAATAAAAACATTAGACTTTTCTGAAATATACTAAAGGAATTTCATGAATTAAAATCCCGTGAAGGATATTTTTTCTTCTGCCCACTCATGAGCAATTACCACTTTATTTTAACTGCATGTTTTGATTTGTTTTTATATGTGTATACAACATATTTGAAGATGGGAAAAAAACATGCCTTTATAATAGTTTAAGAAAATTATGTGAATTTAAGAGCATTTCTTTACTTCCAAACAAAATGCTAGAGAAGTGGCAAAGCTATTGTGATTTAGTTTATAAGCGGATCCTGAAATGCCACTCTGCACAGTGGAGCTATTAGTCCCTACTATCTCCTATACCTCTGGTCTGAGTCGGATGATAGCCATCTAATCCTTTCAGAATGAGGTCTGAGAAGGTAGCCAAAATAAGTGAAGGGGGCCAGAGGACAGCCAAAAGGGATAGATCCAACTTCTAAGGCATGTAGTCGCTCCTTTGCGCCATCTCATGGTAGCCTTGTGGGATTGCAGCCCCAGTAGGGTAAAGTCATTCTTTCAAGGGCATTTGTGGATCAATACTGGTATGCAGAATTCTCTCCATTTTAAATGTTGGTTGACAAATTATGAATGTTGCTTTTTTAGTGGATTAAGGGTGGCAAGTTTACCATAGCTAATATAGGGACTATATGTTCTATATGATGCAGAAAATGAATTAGTTTACTTCCTTGAAATAATATCTTTGCTGAATTTTATTTAATGTTACACATTTAGATTTCATTGATAATTGCTGTGTAAACACTATGAATAATATATTTAAATATACTATAAAACTTATCAGAAGACAAGTTGTAGGAGGTGTTAAATGTCACTTTTATTCATGAGATCAATGCATTTTAGATTTTAATGCCAATAAAATGTGTTCAAAGTAATCAGCATTATATATTAAGAATTTCCTTTAAGGATGAGAAAATAAAAAAAGCAAATTCACTTAAAATTCATTCTCAGTCACTTAAATTATGAGTTCAAGAAAGTGATAATTTGCATTTTTGTTCATTTATATGATTCAAAATTGTGAATTTATAATTGTCTTGATAGCTTATATGTGCACCTCTGTGTGTATGTCTGTATGTTTATATTTATGTGCTTGTGTTTTAGAAGTGCTTCAAATAATTCTTTGGAAGATGGGATACAGTTTTAAATAGAAAAAAAATTTTGTTGGAGTGTGGAAATATTGATAATTTATCAAAATCTTAAAATATCTGATTTAGAAACTTAAATTGTAATGAAGTTGAGAATTGTCCAATATTTTAAAAATATTCCTTTTTTAGTCAGGTTAGCACATTTTTTAGAAAAATCATATTGATTGTTATTATTATGTTGAGTAATTTTAGCCAGAAAATAGATATTTTCCCAAAGAAATTTTGAAATTTTTAGATTGCATTTGTGTGTGTTAGTGTTCTCCATTTAGTAAATTTACCAGGTAATTTTTTTTCACCAGGTTCAGATAGACCACAATTTTGGGGGGAATCAGTTTTGCATATGATTCTAGGTAGGCTTACACTGTGTTTGAGAATGACTTCAACATATTTTTAATCTTTGTATTGTTTGTAATGTACGGCCAATAACAGCCATATTGCATATTTTCTATAAAGGGTCATTGAACTCTAGTAAAGATATTTAATAATTTGAAAATATAGTGACAAAAATATGGTGTGCCTTATATATTTTTGAGCTAAATCCAACATGATTTTTATGCATAAATTTGGTTTCAGATTAGAAACAGAATTTTTCTGGTTATTTAGTAATTTCCTCTTTTGTATATTTTTATATTAAATGGAACTAGATAAATATTGTGTTATATTTTCATATTTAATATAATCAATAACAATATAGGTTAGTTACTGAAATGTTCATGAAGTCCAGTGGGAATACTCTAAATTTGCTTTCTTTCTCACATTTTTTATTATTGCACTACAGTTGTACATACTGATGGATTTATTGTTACATGTTCATACATACAATACACGATATGACAATATAATTTGGCCAATATCACTTCTCCCCTATTCCCTTGCTCCAAATTTGTTTTGAATAATATTAAGAAATTACAAATTTCCAAATTTGATTTCAAAGGTACACATTTAAAATGCTTTTTATTTATGTTCCTTAGTTTTGCAAATGCTTCTACTTAGATCACACTGAAAAGGATTTTTCATTGAGGAAGGGACATGTTTTCTTTGAATGATTTTGAGAAAATGCCTTTCCTAGCAATGCTAACCTAACAGTGAAATAGGGCTTTTTGGTTTAAAAGAAGCTTTATATTCTTTATCTTAGGCTTTTATCCCTGTCCTAAGTGAATAATGGATTAAAATATAGAGTTGCCAGCCTCATCCCTGCTCCATTCCTAATCTTCCCAGTAGAAAGTATATATTTAGGAAAGAGGCTCAGTAGTCTTAAGTTTATGTTGTTTTTCAGAGGTTAATGTCATTTATATTTCTAGATTTCCGGATGGCTACAAATTTGAGTATTCCTAGGGAATTGGTGGAGTGTATATAAATGAATTTATCCCAAATGCTACTTGTAATTGATATCAGTTAAGATCCTCATAGAATACTTTACATTTGCTATTTCTTCTGTTTGCCTTGCTGCTGAGTCCTTTATTGACCTTCACGTTTCACTTGAAGAAAAGTGTGAATTGTCCTCTGTTCAAGCCATGTTGCTCTACCATGCCCCATCCAGGCTACTGAGTATAGCAAGCAAATATAATTCTATGCTAATAGCTAACGAATAATTGCCTTCTCTTCATTCAATTTAAAGAGTACATTTTTATGGGAAGACATACCATTTTTGTCAGAACAAAATTTAATTCTTTGCATGGGAACGGGAACTAAGTGCATACATTCATCATTAGTGTCTGGGGATTGATTATTTGCCAGTTGGATTGAACTAAGAGATGACTAATGAGTTTTTAATTTATTGTTTATTTGATTTTGTATCACAGGTCTACTATTTGTAAATATGTTTACACAATGTTTACATTTCCTTGTGGTAAAGGAGTCAAATTTTTCTTTGAAGACTTAAAATAAAATTTGTTATGTATACAAGGTATACAATTTGATGTTCTGAGTTATATAATAGAATGGTTGCTATAGTGGAACAAATCAATATATCCATCATCCTACAGAAATACATTTTCTCATCCTGTGGCAAGAACAATCTACTCATTTAGTGAACATCCTGAACACAGTACACTATTGTTAACTATATTCTTCATGTTGTGCATAGAACTTTCAAGTTGTTCATCCTATATATTTGCTTGTTCTTTTCCTTTGATCTACATCTATTTCCTCTCTGCAACCAGGGTTCCAGAGAACCACTGAGAACCACTGTTTTATTCTTTCTCTTCATTTGAGTTGAACATAGTGACATAGGGGGAGAAGGTAAAAGACAACTTTAGATGTTGCCTCCTCTGGGAAATCTTTCTTGCACCAAGGTCTTAGAACTCCTTCAGTATCCCTGCTGTGCATTCTCACTATAGTCCCACTTTTTAAAAAATGTCACACTTAATTGTAATTGTTTCTTTAGTTGTCTGTTATTTTCTTTAGACTCCCAGAGGAAACCATGGTTGTTTTCTGTTTCTCATCATTGTGTCTTCAGCACACAAAACAATCAAGACCCTAGTAGATACAGAAAATTATTTGAAAACTTAATCAACCAGTTAAGGAAGTTTTGTCCAGACAAGATGTTCCTGGTTTTAAATTACATAGTTCAGTATTTTCCCTGACTATTCCTTAATGATTGTCTTAGTTTGTTCCTATTGCTCTGACAAAATACCTTAGATGGAGTAATTTGCAAAAACAAGAAATTTCTCACAGTCCTGGAGGCTGAAAAGTCTAAGATTGAGGTCCTGGCAGGCGTGGTGTCTGGTAAGGGCCCACTCCTCACAAATGGTACCCAGTGTCCTCATGTGGCAAGAGAGAGGGAAGGAAGCACCCTTGTCCTTTGTGCATTTCTGATTTCTACCATGTGGGGACACAGAAAGAAGGTGCAATCCCTCACCAGACACCACATTTTCTGGTGCCTTCATTTTGGACTTCCCATCCCCAGAACTGTGAGAAATAAACGTCTGTTATTTGTAGATACTCAATCTGTGATATTTTGTAGAAAAAATGGGCTAAGTTAAAAACTCAACTATGAGTTTGAGTCACTTAGTTCACTTAGAGGAAGTGATTTCAGTTTTAGAAGTATAACAAGTATCTTCTATTGTCTAGTTGGTTAGTAAGAATACATAATTGTTAGTGAAATTCTTGAAATTAGTGTAAATAATTTATCACATTAAGGTGGTCTTTGTGGAAAACTTCACTAAGAGGGATGAAAGAAGAGAGATCCCTAGGGTTTACATAAATTAACCATGCTAGTAATTGAATTAATATACAAAGCATCCCTCAGTGACAGATATACCCATTTTCAAACCAGGAAATTGAGGAGCAATGTGTTAAAATTATTCATTGGGAATCATAAACCTGCAAGTTACCCATGTATGTTTCAAACCTAAAGTTTCAGACATTAGTAGCATTCCTCTTTTGAACCCTAGTTACCTACGCTGTTCTTTGCATTTCTATAATGGTACTGAATTAGCATCAGAAGTTCCCATCTTTTGAGTTTTTTTTTTTTTTTTAAGATTACAGATGTGTAAATATTCATTTGTTCATCCACACTTTCCTGCTAGGTTCCTTGTTTAATTTTACTAAGATGCGTTTGCTCAGATGACTGGATTCACAAAACTTGGGAGAATTCTGGCCACAATGCAAAGAAGCTTAAGGGGAAATTGACCCTATCATGTAAGATTTACTAACATTAAGTTCTCATTAAAGAAAATGTGGAAGACAATCAAATTTAGAGTGCATATGGATGGAGATGAAAGGAATAGTTGACTTCTACAATTCTCCAAACAAATAAGAAACGGTGCTGAGATTTTGAAAGAAATGCAGAAAGCAATGCACTATTAATTTGTTTTGTTTTCTGGTTGCTACAAGGCCATCAGTTTAGTATTAAGACTTTAATAGTATACTATAAAACAATTATTTACATAATACATTATGATTCAACTCTCAACTCTCAATTCCCTTTTTTGCTCATGTTCATTGTAGTAAATTTGAGAAGGTCAGAAAGGCACAAAATAAATAAGTTTTTCTTGTTAAATTAGTCTCAATTCTTTAATTATAAATGTTTTCCACTTTTGTGTCATCTTTGTTAGAGAATCCTATCTCTAATGTGTTCAATTTGCAGAAGGAAAGTAGATTTTAGAACATAAGTCTTGATATTTGGAAAACACAGGGAATTCAGTTATAAAATATGTTAATTTCTAACTCTAATTTCTCTTTAGAAACTAAAATGATGAAACACTGATGTTACCTAAAAACAATAATAGGTATAAAATATACTTTAATAAACATATTTAGTTGAACTGTAACATTTATTGATAAGATTTATCAAAGTAATTATCAGAAAATGGAAATTTAGTACTTATGTTTTTTAGGAGAATAATTTTATTTAGAAAAATTTAAGTGTGATATTATGTAATATAATAGCAATTCAGAATTATTGAACTTTTTGGATAATAAATGACTAACAATTGGAATTATGATTCAAAATACATTTTTTAAAAATGTTTTACTAAAAATGCTTTGACCAAAACCTATGAATCAAAAATAATGAGGAGTATATGAAGAAATGTTCATCATCTCTAGCCATTAGAGAAATGCAAATCAAAACTACGCTCAGATTTCATCTCACACCAGTCAGAATGGCAGCTATCCAAAATACCAGCAACAATAAGTGCTGGCGAGGATGCGGTGAAAAAGGTACACTCAAATATTGTTGGTGGGACTGCAAATTGGTGCAAACAATCTGGAAAGCAGTTTGGAGATTTCTTAAAAAACTTGGAATGGAACCACCATTCAATATAGCTACTCCACTCCTTGGCCTATACCCTAAAGATTTAAAAATAGCACACTACAATAAAGCAGTCACCTCAATGTTTATAGCAGCACAATTCACAATTGCAAAACTACAGAAGCAACCCAGATGCCCTTCAATAGATGAATGGATAAAGAAACTGTGGTACATACACACAATGAAATATTATTCAGCAATAAAAGAAAATAAAATTATGGCATTTGCAGGCAAATGGATGGAACTGGAGAACATTATGCTTAGTGAAGTAAGCCAATCCCAAAAAACCAAATGCCGAATGTTCTCTCTGATTAGTGGATGAGGATACATAAGGGGGGTGGGAACAGGAAACATAGGAGAAATACAGGAACTCTGGATGCGGCAGGGGGGAGGTGGGAGGAAGGAAAGGGGAATGGGTATAGTAATGATGGTTGATTGAGATGGTCATTACTACCCTTGGTGCATGTACGAAAACACAAATGGCGTGACTATCTGGTTTGCAACTAGAGAAATGGAAAAACCTGAGCTCTGTTTATGTACTATGACTTGAAACGCATTTAAATAAAATAATTAAATTAAAAAAAATGAGGAAGTTGGAAAGATGAAAGTCTTAACCATCTTGCATTTGAGACAAATTATACAGTAAACAAAGAGGTTGAAAGTACATTGAGTGAAAATTTTCCAGTTCATATTGCTGATTATACATCAAGATTCAGCCATAAAATATTTCTTGTAATTCAAATCATAGTAAAAATTTATAAGCTATATTATTGAAGATTTTGTTTAAAGCTAACTACAGAAAAGAAAAAAAACAATTGGAGAATTTTCGTAGTATCAAGAAAGGATTTTGCAATAAAAGTCATCAAGAAAGATCTTTAACTTTGTGATCAAGTGTACAGAATTTGATTTTTCTGTCTTTAGGCCTGGATGTTCTTAGTGGTATATCCTGTGTCCAGTTCTTTATTTGTTCTCTTATTATTTAGGACAATTTGGATGAGATAGAGAAAGAGTATGTGTAAGAAAGCTTATTGTCTAAGTTTCAGCTGTTTCAGACCTTCTTGATGACATCATATTCTCAGGCTATACAGCCTTATCCCCTGTTCTATCTCATCTTGCTTCTTATCCCAGAGTTTTTGTCTTATGCAAAGCCACAGTTACAGGTCAAAGGTGTCCTTTTTGTCAGTTTGGATCTGCAGGATCAAAACTAATTGACCACATGTGTCCCTATTCCATCATGAGCTCTTAATCTAGGAAGGAATGAGGAGGAGTTGACTGTTGTGTCAGTGTGCACAGAATGAAAATGATGTGCTGGCAAATTTGATAACTTGTTCTCTAAAAACCAAAGTCCTATGGAAATCAGTGTGGACATTTCTCAAAAGACTAGGAAAGGAACCACCATATGACCCAGCTATACCACTCTTCAGTATTTATCAGAAAGAATTAAAGTCAGCATACTATAGTGATACATGTGTGTTTGTAACAACACAATTCACAATAGCCAAATTATGGAATGAATCTAGATACTTGTCAACAGATGAATGGATAAAGAAAATGTGGCATATATACATACAATGGAGATTTATTTAGCCATAAAGAAGAATAAAATTATGTCATTTGCAGGAAAATTAATGGCACTTGAAAACATTAATTTAAGCAAAATAAGCCAAACTCAAAAAGGCAATGGTCATATTTTCTCTCATGTGGAAGCCAGAGGGGAAAAAGGAGAGAGGTTTAGGGGAGGGAGAATCTCAAAAAAAATAGAAGGGATACCAGTAGAGTAGGAGAAGAGGACCAAAGCAAGGGAGGAGGGGAGGGAAAAGGGAGGTACAGGGGAATGGAATTGACCAAATTATGCTGTGTGCATGTATAAATATGTAACAATGAACCCTACTAATATGAATAATTATAATGTACCAATAAAAATATTACAAAACCAAAGTCCTGATTTGTAGTATTTGCTAATTTCTGTAGTATAAATATACCCACCATGGCCAATTTGAGACATTATTTAATGCAGAATTGGGAAGAAATATGCAGTGGTCCTTCCATACGGTATTCCCATTTTATGGATACAAAGGATATAAGTAAACTCAAGACTGTGAAGAATGGTAAAATGCAATCAGTGACTAGGAAGCAGTGACATATACATAAATTATTAGCTTTATTTTAAATCTAATTTAATCAAGTGTTAGTTTATATATTTTGATTTTTTAACAATTGCTCTGTTAAAAACCAGCTGGCAGAATTCCTGAGACTTCAACAATCCACTCTCACAAACTGCTTCAAATTGGCTTCAGCACACCAGTGGAGGAGGGGCAAGTAGTGAAGATATCATCTATCTCCAGGAGGCTGTTGCCTTAATCCAGACATAGAGTAATGAGAGTTGGGCTGCAGTGGTGACAGAGGCATGGAAATGGAATAAAGCCCAGGACATAATGCAAAGGGCTCAAGAACAGACTGGGGTACTACCCTAAGAAAAAGAGGTCCCTTTAAGAGAAAGTAGTACTTTAAAGAAATGGTAAACTAAATCAAATGTAAAGGAAACATCTGGAATTGGGAGCAAAATTGGAAAATCTATTTGGCTTGAGTCAAAATGCTTCTAAGTTTCTAAGTGTTTTGGTAGACTGACATAGTACTGGCGATGGTGGTTAGAGAAGGGAGTTAAAGCTAACCTTTTTAACTGTATTGGGAACAAAGGCTATTAGAGGAAAGTTAGTGAAAATAGAATTTCAAAGAATGCAGATATTTTAAATGTAGGAAAAATTAGAATTTCTAAGGAAAAGAAGAAGCCAGTGTGGGAAACAAGATTAAGGTTATTAGAATGTTACAGTTTGCTGTATTTTGAATCTCATTTTTTCTATTAAGAACCCAGGAGATAAAATCACTGCTGAAATGAGCTCTTTCCAATGTGATGTAGTATCATCTGAAAATGTAATAACTGATGAAACTTCTTATTAAGAGGACAAGATTAATTCCCAGAGAGATTGAAAAAGCAGCCTTGGAACACAATTTCTTCCTTTTCTTTCCCCTTTATTTTTAAAAATCTCTCTTTAGGCTAACCAGGTTAAAGTGGGTTCAATTAAATTTAATGGCTATTAATTTATAGTTTGTTGAATATCATGTTCCCTTTCTTTTATAAGAGAGCTCTGACATTTTAGTCTTGAGATTTAAGAAAATTAATAAAAAACAAAAACCTCAGAATTATAAAGTCATTTATTGTTCCAAGCTTCAAAAACAAGTTGCAATTTCTTTTGAGACCCCGTTGTTAAGGAGCCCTGGAGGCCTGCTGTGTTGTGAGGTCATCTGTCTTCTTTCAAAGACTGATGCTCCACATCTTCCATGATTGAGCAAGAAAGTGACAGCAGGCATGTTGTAAATTTACAGGTCAAAAGAAGCTCAGTGGTGTAAATCACATTACTTTGAAGTCTACATCTATTGCTGATCCATTTGGAAATCTAATTTTCCTCAGTCCTTTCCATCATACAAATATTATTTTCAGTGAAATAGTGACATGGCTTTAGAGAACAGAAGTGTCCACAGTAGATGTTTTAGTCCGTTTTGTGTTGCTATGATAGAATATCTGAGACTGGAGAATTCATAAAGAACAGAAATTTATTTTCTCAGTTCTGGAGCTTGTAAGTTCAAGAACAGTAGTCTGGTATTTGATCAGCATCCTCTTCCTCTCATGATGGAAGAGCCAAATGAGGAGAAGAGAGCAAGAGATGGAAAGCATAGCCTCAGGCCTATAATACTTTAATTCATCCATTGATGTGGGTGGAGCCTCATGACCTCTATACTTCCCAGTAGGCCCCACCTCCTAACACTCTTGCATTGGGAACTAAATTTCTAACACAGAGTGATAAGATACAAAGGAAAGAAATGTACCTATTCTGACTGTGTTTAAAGAAGCTATTTTTTGTTGGTACCATAGAATAATCAAGCTCAGATGAGTTTATCATATGTGCCTGCTCTGAATGTGGGTGGTGATAATCTTCATGACCAGGTACAATTTCTGGCCCTGTACTGTGGGCTCCATCTGCTAACCCTATTTACTTGCATTTGATGAAAGAGTATGTCAAAGATCATGGAATGTCACATTACAGACTGGTTTTCAAAAAGACCCTGCCTTCCATTTCATTTGTCCTCTTTGATTCTTTCCCTTGGTGACTCTAATACCAGTCAGTGACCATGTTATAAAATGTCCTATGAAGAGGCCCATGACAAAAAAACCAAAGATGGACTCTGAGTGACAGCTGCAAGAAATGAATGCTACCAGCAGCCATGCAAAAAAGCTTGGCCTGTTTTTATCAAGCCTTGAGATGACTCCAGCCTCAGCTAATGTCCTGATTAGAGCCTATAGAAGAACCTAAGCCAAAGGACCCTCCTAAACTGCATCCAAATACCTTACCCACAGAAATCAAGAGAGGAATTTGTTTAAGCCACCAAATTATGGTATAGTTTGATATATAGCAATGGATAACTAATGCCAAGCAAAACCCTTTCTATTTTACTTTATGTATGTCACACTTGTATAAACGGGACTTCAGTAATTATATGCTGAATTCAATTAATATCTAGGTATGATTGTATTAATCACAGGCCAGGTGGAAAATAGATTACCTCTCAAAAAGTAGTGCTGATAACAGTTCAATGAAGGGACTCTTTATGTAGGGGTAGAAAGGGTTAAAGAACCAAAAAAGACTGGAGAAACACATAGAAACTGTCCTTACTGGAAGTTGTCAACAACCAGAGGATGGAAAGTGGTGTTGGTGCCCAGAGAAAGGCTGGTACTGCAGACAGGGATGCCCCCATGGAAACTTTGGCTTAGAATGCAACAGCTGCTGGAGCAAAAAGGGCAAGGAGTGGGGAAGTTAGAGAAGGGAATCAATAAGTTGATCTCCCTCTCTTCCTGACTTTAGAACTTCTCTCCACATTTATTGCCCAAACAGCTAGAAACCAGAGGGCTAGCTAGCCTGGGGTCTGCAGAACAATGTGGGGAAGGGTGGCATATGGTCTCATCAGATATGAAAGAGATTAAACTGAACCGGTGACAGGCAAAGGTGGAGATTCAAGGCAGCCTGACAATAGATGGTGGTGGTGAAGAGTGGGTTGAGTGAATTTTGGGGAAAGTTGGATGTATGGCTTCTTTATCCTGGGCACAGACCACACTACATTCCTGTCCTTTTTTAAAGGACAAAATTATTATTATAGAGTTGGCCAGTAGACACTAAATGCACTCAGGCCTCTTTCAAATTTGGCTCACAGAAACCTTGACCACACGTTGCTTTATGCCCTTTTTTACTTGTCACTATCTTGGGAGGATAATGTTGTAGTTGGTAGAGCTTCTCTTAGAGGCATAGTCCCCACATAACCATGTAAAGCAAAGATGATGATCAAACCCACTCAATTATTAAGAAAGGATGAAACAAATGATTTTGTTCAAGATATGTTTTTCAATACTTCTTTCTTCCTGCATCCTAGCCAATTTTTTTTTCTAATGCAAGGGGAAAGGGATTAAAGCATATTAATAGGGCTTCCTCTGTATCACAAAAATCACTGGCCACTTTGCCTTCAAGGAAGGCTGTCTCCTATCTAAATTTACTTAGTATTAGCTAAATCAATTTAAGATTCTAAAGATCCAATAAAGACCCTTCAGTTTAAAATGACCAAACAAATAAAAATCCCCAGGGTGGTTGATTGTGCTGTTCCAGAATAGATAAAATATTATCTTCAATCTCACATGAGCTTCAATTTTGTCTTTAACACTTCTCTCACTGAGAAGTAGGTATATGATATTCCTTTTTCTTAAATCTGGAATGCTTATGACTATAATAAAGTGATGTGCTGTGCCTGCCAAAGTTAGGCTATTAAGGCAATACTGCTTCTGCCTTCTCTTGGGGCACTCTCTCTTCTCTGAGAAAACAGGCTGAAAGGAACCACACAGCTGCAAACATGGGCTGATTCCCCTGGGGGGCAGGCAGGAAGACTCAGAAGATAAAGCCCAGATGGCAGAACCAGGAGTTTAGAGGAAAGAGCAAGAGTCTTAGAAAACAACTCTCAGGCAGCAGGACTTAGTTTTAATCGAGAAACATGCTGGATTTCAAATTTGCTATGGAGCAGTGAATTCTTCCTATGGGTCTCCTGGCTCCACCCTATTTGAAGAGCAGTGTTTGTAGCACTTATCCTATGAATCTCCCACCATTGTATTTTGGTTGTGTGCTGGACAGATAACTTGAATTCACAAGCTTTCAGACTGAGAGAATGGTAATGAAGAAGATGCCTGAAGTAATCTTAAAGAATTCCATGTGCTCTTGAACCCCACTTACATAAAAAGATGCTTAACTGGAGGCTGATAATATAAATGGATTAGATTTTAGGATTCTGATGGGTATCAGGCATATATTTTCCAGGTTGAATTTGAGGGGTCAGAATGCAGACAGCAGGAAATTACATTTCCCAAAAATATGTTAAGAATATTCTGTCACACACTTTTCCTTTAAGATGTTCTTAACACTCTTCCCATTGGGAGGTGGTGGGTACTATAATCTCCACCATGCATTTGGATGCATTTGTGATTACTTCTGAGACAGGTTAAAGGCAAGAAAAATTCTACCTGGTCATTTTGGGATTGTTGCTCTTGGAAACCATGCAAAATTGCTCTAGCCAAAGTCTACATATACTGCCTATTACTTGTTGCATATATGAGATAATAAGTATTTGTATGATTTCATCTCCCACTTGATTTGTTACCTCTCGCTTTTGAGTTTTCCTAGCTGAAACACCAAACATTGTGAAGGAAAACACAAGAACAAAAAATAACAATTAAAAACTCATAGTCTCAGCTTTGTCCTGCAATCTGTGAACATAATAAAATAGTTGTTTGCATCACTGAATTTTGGGCAGTTTGTTTTGCAGCCATAAAAATAGGAGCTCCTTGCTTTCATTTATAGCTTATTCATTATATAATAGACTGATTTTTAAGGAGTTTGAAAGACCATAGAAAGGTCAACCACTTTACAACCTTTGTTTGTTCGTTAGCCATCTGTCTGCTAATTCTAGATTATTGCATGATTCATTACCAAGAACCCTAACCTAATTACTTTGATACTTTACTGATTCATTGACCAAGCAATTTTGGGTGATTGCCTGATTGCCATAAACATGTTTGTCTTGAGTTTATAAAACATATAGCATAATAATAAAAACAGCACGTGTATACCTATTGCATTATCATTCACATCCACATGTGTATATGTGTGTATGCCTGTGTGTGTATGTATACATATGGGCACATTCACATATATACACTCATATGAGAGAGAGAAAGCTCATTCACTAAGAAGTGAAAGATACATCATAGATGATCACTTTTAGTTAAAGAGAAATGCATAGGAGCTGGAATACCTGCACTTAGTTGGAGCTCTGCTATTTACTAGCTACATGTAATTGAATATTCATTGAAACTCTATAAACTTTAATTTTTATTTGTAAGGTTATGAAACAGGGTCAGTTCAAGATTTAAATGACGTTGAATATAAAAAAAATTCTTTATAACATCTAATGACAAAACATCCAAGAAAAGTACCTGGCTCAAGTTCACAGTACTTGAAATTTTATGTTCCATGTATGGAAATGCATTGTCAAAGTTACCTATATTTAGAATTGTTAGTCTGAGGAATTAGTGAGTTCTTTGTTCCCAAGGATTTTCAAGGGCAGACAGAAGTACCACAGAGTAGTACAAATACTAGATGGAAGGCAGAAACTGTCTTTTTGTTGACTTTCCCAGTTTTGAGATTTTTTTGTGTGTTTGTATATCATGCTACTTGAAGGAACAAGGATTTGCCCTTAAAAAAGAAATCATTTTATACAAATAATGCTGTGTCTTCTTTAAGAGCCCCAAATAGCTTTTTCTTGTGAAAAACAGTAATATGAAAGAGACCTATCAGCATAGGGCAAGGGGAGTCCTGGACCCCACATGCATAGGATATTTGTCTCTTACCTCAGATTGAAAGAAAAATGTTTATGATTCTCAGGGATGTAATGCAACTGTGCATTCAATCAGCTACATAAATTATGAGCCACATCTCATTTTTCTACTTGTTCTGTGACCATGCAAAAATCAAATTTTTTCAAGGTTGTAAATAAAAGAATGACAAATACCATTTCATGAATAGATGTTTGCTATTATATCATTCTTCTCCTATTTCCTGAACAATATTCCTATGGTTTTTGCTTCTCTTCGTAGACTAGGAACCTTCTCCTCCTACTTAACCATGCTTCCTGTTGGTTGGAGCATCTCTCCACTTTTTGCTTCATTGTGAGCTCTGTGCATTTCAAGGGCTGGTGGCATGTGGAGCAAAGTGTAAGGGTTCTGGCTGTGGAAATGTACAAGACAGCGAGTTTCCTCTGGTGAGCAAACTCCTAGAGAATAACTTTTGTTTTGTTTTCCATGATTGGAAAACCCTGCAGTCTCTCCCAGGAACTATAATGCTAAGGTGCAATATGCTTAGCTGCTGTGGTAATGCCCTCCATGAGGAGGCTCTGTGTTAGAGCCTTATCAGTCTCGACCTTGATCTCAGGCACATAGCTCCTGGGAATGTAGGAACTCACTTGCTAGAAAACTGCAGTGTTTTACCAAGTTCCACTGCTCCTGGACCTGCCCACTTAACAGTAACTTCAAACAATGGACTTTCTTGAGAGCCACACAAAACTCCTCACATTGTTTATTGTAATGGTAGATGTAACTAAGAGATAGGCTGCAAAATGTTGCTGATCCTGTAACCTGCCTAGTGATATAATGAATAATGTATTAATAGTGTCAGTGACCTAAGGTAACCTATGGATATAAGTAAAGCTGGCAGCTCAGATGAGCAGCTTTTTCTTCCTTACTAGTGCACCTTGTTTCTGTGTCTCCTTTTGTTTTCTTTACAGCAAAGTCCATTCAAGCATTATCCCAAGGACAAAACTGAAGTTGCTACTTCAAAACCTGCAATTGAGAATGGGTGGTTAATTATAAGGCATAGGTTTTAGTGTGGTCAAGGTATAGGTAGGTAATCGAATGCCCAAAGCTCAGCTGTGTCCATTACACTTAGGCTTTTTTCCTGCACTCCAAATTCTAGTCAGTGTTCAGTTTCTGGCCATAATAAGATGTGTTTCATTTGATCACCTTCTCTGGAGGGATATTCTACTTGAGTTGAAGCTAATTTAACATAGAATATTTGAAAGTTCTGTTGAAATTGTACATGAGGGATCTATTTTCAGGAATGCTACAAGAACCTCCCAGGAAGGTATCTCATACTCAAGACAGATTCAAGATTCAATATATACACACTTTCTCTGGACACCAGGAGGAACCAATAATTCCTACTAAAGTGTTAGTTGGGACTCAATCTCAAATACCAGAAACCCATTTCTAACTGACTTGAGCAGATGAGGGCATTGACTGAGAAGTCTTAAAGGTCATATGCCCAAAAGTTCTGAATATCTGACTTTAGGTCTTGATTGAGCTGAGAATCACTGAACATCATTAGCATATATTTTATCTCAACTTCGAGTTCTATTTTTTTCCCGGTATCAGGGATTGAATCCAGCAGTGCTTAAACACTGAGACACATCTCCAGCCCGTTTTTTAATTTTTTTGTTTTGAGACAGGGTCTTGCTAAGTTGCTTAGAGCCTCACTACGTTGCTGAGGATGGCTTTGAACTTGTGATCCGCTTCAGTCTCCCGTGCCATGGGGAATAGAGGCATCATTATAATACTCTATATTTTGGGCCCTAGTTGGTAAATAAAAGTTTTGTTTTGCAAAACTATTTCATGTTTCACTTATTACATTATCTTCTCAACTGGATACAGTGTTTTAGCCTCCTAAATCAACTACAATAGGTTTTTCCAAGATCATTCATATCTGCCTCACTGTTAAACATTAGGACATTTTTCCTACTTGATCTCCCCTGTGATTCTTCACAGTTGATGACTACCAACTTCTTAAAATACTCCTTATTTCCATGAGACCTCACTCTCTTTTCACCCACCCCTCTTGTTCCTCTTGTTCCTTCTTAGTCTGTTATGTTGGCTCTTCTTCTGTTACAACCATAAATATTGGAATGGCTGAAGTCAAATCCCTGAGCCCCCTCTTTTCTTCTCCATAATTCCCTGGTTGATGTTACATACTTACATGTGGTGACAGGCTGCCTCTAAGATGACAGTAATCTCTGCCTTCTGATATTCATACCCTTGTGTAATCTTTGACTGTGGTCTGGACTTGGTTTTCAACAAACAGTATGTTAAAAGTGATGAGATGCCATGTACATGATTATAGTACAGAAACACTGGCTTCTATCTCAGGTTTGTTATTGCTCAGACTTGGTCACCCAGAGGGAAGCCAACAACCTGTTAGGTGTGTGTCAAGGAACTGAAGGAATATTCATTCCAACAACATAGGATCAATTGAGTCTTGCCAAAAAACCACACTAGTCACCTTGAAGATGTATCCTCCCCTACCTGAGATTTCAAATGACACCACAATCCTTCCCAACAATTTAACTGGAACCTTGTTAGAAATTATGAATTAGAGGCAGAGTCCTAATCAATAGGATCTGTGAAATAATAAGCACTTGTTTAACCTGCTATGTTTGGGGTAATTTATCATTTGGCAATGATAACTGCTAGCTAGCTCTCCATATCTAGAGGTTCTGCATCCATGAATTCAACCAACCAGGGATAGAAAATGTTGGGAAAAAAATTCTGTCTGTACTGAACATGTATGCATAGCTGTTTTTCTGATCATTATTTGCTAAACAATGCAGCATAACAAGTATTTACTTAGCATTTACATTTTATTAGGTATTATAAGCAACCTAGAGATAATTTAAAATACATATTAGGGTGCAAGTGGTTTAGATGGAAATGCTATGCCATTGTATGTAAGGGACTTGAGCATCTGTGGATTTTGGTATCAGCAAGAGATCCTGGAAATTATGGATACTGAGAGATGACTGTATAATGACTTCAAATATTACACTGCTGATAATTTTGAAATATGACACTTCCCCTTAGAACTTGAAACTTCAATACTTCTGTTTTATATTTATATTGAGCTTTATCATACCTAAAATAGAACTTTTTTTTCAAACTTCCCTAGGTCAGTAAAGGACACTAATATCTGCCCAATTGCAAGTAAAAAAAAAAAAATTATGTTCTTATTTTCCCCAATTACTATATCCAAAGCAACAAATATTTTTCAATTCTGTTTCCAAAGCATATTTTAAGTTTTGCATACTTCCTTCCATGTCCTTCATCCAAACTTTCTTCGTCTTTTGGCTAGACTTATTCATGCACTGGGCTGATTGGTACCAACTTGGAAGTGCTGGTAGTTAAATTTTTAGAAATCTGGTGAGCTCGTTGTTGAATCTTTGGTAGCTAAAAATAGGTGGTATTTCATTGAAGAAATTGACAAATGTATAAATCTTCCTCTTCCATTCCCCTAGCAGGTTGTTAAACATTTTCCAGAATACCACTGGCTCAATTAGATTCTCAACTGGCTGTCCTGTTTTTGAACTGTTTCCCCAACTTAGTTTATTACCATCATAATAGTCATGGTGAAGAATTTGAAAAATTAGATTACGTGATTTCACTGCTTAAACTCTCCAATGTCTTCCCATTTTACTTTTGTGGTAGCATTATTCAGCCCGCCCCTGTGGTTTCTAGCTCATCCCTGCGTGTCCTCATGAATTCCAGTTTATCCTTTCTCATTCCTGCTTTATGCCCATGTTTTTCTTCCCAAAGGCCTGCCTGATAACCACAGTTACAGAGCCAGACAAAGAAGTAACAGCCAAACTGTTTAACCAGCTCCTACAATTGTATTAACATCCCCTTTCCTCCATCATTCCCTGTGGTTTTGCTTCTCTAATTGAACCTTCACTAATGCAACTCAGGATGAAAACCAAACTTCTTGCTAGCTTACTAAAGGCACTTCAGCTGCCTGTTTGTCCATTTCTGACCTTGAAACAGGCTACTCTTTCCCTGTTCCCCTACTATTGCCATTCTGGCTGCCTTCTGTTCTAGAACACATAATAATTCTCACTATTTTAGCGTTCCTGGAAAGTTCCTCCCTCTGCTTGAACTGTCTGGCTCTTTTTTTCTTTGCATTTTGAGATCAAATATCTTTCAATGAGATAACAGATAACCAAATTTTCCATCTGAACTCAAACCTATTGCAATTCTTTTTTTGCAAAGTCCTGGTCACTTGATATTTTTTCATATATTTGATTGTTTATTATCTTTCTTCTATCAGTAAAATCTAAAGGGTTTTTAAGCATAGATTTTTCTGGTTTGGCTGATATTAGATGCTGAATACATATTTGTTAAAGCACGTCAATACCAACTGCATTTTTATTTTACATATGTAAAACAAAGAGAAGATAATTTCTGATGATCAGAATTCCTTGTGAGCATATATTTCTTAGAAAAATGGCTTTATGAGTACTTGGGACCAAAGTGGGTAAAGAAAGGGTCGAGTGAGGGGAGTTGAGATAAAGGAAAAATTCTATTATATTCTACATTGCACTCTGAGATTCCTTCGTGTTTTTTTCTTAAAGATTACTAGCTTGTTTAAATTGATGGAAGATACTTGTCCACTTAGAGTTAGCTCATCGCATGTTACATCTATGTTAACTTAGAAGAAAAACAAAATTGAGATATTAGAGGCCAGAGTCAGAATCATAGGAAAAATTATTGGTGTCAATTTCTGTTCGTACAAAGGTAGAATCTGGGAATATTGAGAGTTTTAGTTAATTTTCTTGTGGAAGGGAGACACCAATTAATATCTTCATCTCAGAAGTCAAGAAGCTACCTTAGCTTAATTGTTAGGAGTGTTAGTCAAAATTTGGATTAATATTTTCTCTAGTGCATACTTATGCAGTTCTTTATATTCTCTGTGCCTAGTTTTCTCATCTGGACTTCAGGGCTAAAGATAGTACCTATTTCATAGATTTACTGTGATGACCAAGTAGATGAAAATATTTAGAACACTTAGAATAGTACCCAATACATAATCATTATTCATTGTATTAGTAGTTATTTTAATCTGTATTAACATGAGCTACTTTTTTCTCTAATTAGAATTCATGTATCTTAAAGTTAAATATTATATGTTATATGTTGGTGTTCTGTGTACTTAATCTGGTTGTGTTTCTATCATAGCCAGACAACTGCTTATTAAATTTTCATATTGGCTTTTCTGGCATTAATATTTGTAATTAGTTATGTTCACAAACGTTTTCACATGTATCACAAGAAAATGTTCTGTGCATTTGATAAAGTTAGATGCCTAAAGAATTTTCACTATAAAAATTCCTTTTGATATCATTTAGATAATAAATCCATTTCAAAAAATTTTAAACATTTTTAAAGGATTGATAATATTTGTATGAGTTACTAAATTCAGAAGCTATAAAAGATTCTACAGCAATATATGTGCTTGCTTCCCAGCTTGCCCATGTCATAATTTCTTTCTGACTATGGTTACCATCTGGAGATAACCTGCAGCTCCTAAGGGCATTCAGTGACTGTGACACACAGACAATAGTTTTTGACTCAATGACAGTCCACTTCAGAGATGCAACATTGTGTCCATGCATCTCCTGATGACTCTTGACAAGGAAAAATAACCAACAAAGGTACCAGAAGTCTTTCTCTGCCCATAGAAAAATTTAAAAAGAATAAAAACATCAAAACTACCCACATTAAAACACAATGAAATACCACCTTAAACCTATTAAGATGACAACTGTTAAATACTGGTAAGAATATGGAGAAATTAGAACCTTTGTTTTGCTGGTGGAAATATAAAATGGTGCAGCCACTATGGAAAACAGTGAGAGCACCTCAAAAAATTAACTATAAAATTACCATATTGTTCTGCAATTTTAGGGTCTCAAAAAATATCTGCATACTGATATTCATGCCAGTATTATTCACAATAGTTAAAAGAAGAAACATTCTAGGTGAAGTTTTCAATTAAATGATTAAGAAGGATATAAGATCTCATAGGAAGAAATTTAAAACCTGGAGGTATATCTATTTAGATGGTACTAACTATGCACTACCATTTAATTATTTCTGAGCAATATAAATTATGATGTGAAGTGGTAATATTACAGAGCAAATTCAAATACAAGCTAATTATAATGTGCTAGAAAATTTTTCCTGTGGGAGTGTTTATTTGGGTATGGTAACTTTATTACATCATCTGAAATGTTTTCTATAAGTATTTTTAATAGAAAACTTACTCATTAAAAGAAAACTCATGGGAATTTTTAATTCCTTAATTTTGTTTTTCTGAAAAGAATTTCATGCTCATTACAAAAATTTTGGAAAGTACTGAAAAATATTACTGGTAATTTTATAATCCATTAGCTGCCATTATCTTCAAAGATTTTTATTCCTGTGTATTCTGTGTGTGAATTTAAATTAAAAGTGAGATAATTCCATATATGTTATGTTTTTTACTCTTTGTTATTTAATAGTCTATTGTGGGGTGTGAGAATATACATGAGTGAAATACACATGTACAAACCTGATGTACAAGTTTAAAAAAACACCATTTTTAATGACTGTTTTCATGAAATATTGTTTCACTTAGTGTATGATAGCTTAGGTTTTTAGAGTCCAATTCATTATCTGTTGGCTATATGATTTTGGAAAAGTTATCTTATTCCTGGAAATAATGGTTCACCTTTATTGAACTTTATTGATCCTATTTGCTGGCCTTTTGCAAGTGCTTCATATATATTAAATCATTTTCTTTTGACATATGCAAAATATGAGGCACAGATTAGTAATTGCTCACTTTAGAGCTAGAAAATGGTAAAACCAGGATTGAACTTCAGGTAGTTGACCTCCATACCTGGTGTTCTTCACCAGATATACTGCCTCATAGTATTAAACAGCATAATTTTCAGAGAGTGAATAAGGATTAAATAATTCACAAAGTAAAAAAAAAAAAAGTGTTTTACCAACAGCTTGCTCTTAAAAAGTTAATTATGATAAAATACACACAAATTTTATTCTATTTTTTTTTCAGTGGTTAAGTATATTCAGTGGCGTTAAATACATTGAGTGTACCATTATGGCAACCATTACAATCATCCAACTTCAGAATTCTTTTCCTCTTGAAAAACTGAAATTCTATATCCAAGTATATCCTATACACAGTTTGTTGAGTTTGACAGTAACTGTCCATTGTTCCTTGTCCCAAGTATGTTTATATTTTAATCTAGTAGTTTTATTGTTGTTGGAGTTCTTTATATATTCTGGATATTAACACTAATCAGATGTATAATAGGTGTATATTATATAATATATAATATTTTCTCGCATTCGATGCAATGCCTTTGATTCACAGAAGTTTAATTTTGATGTAGTACAATCCATTTTTCTTTTGTTCCCTGTGCTTTTGGTGTCCTATCCAAGAGATTATGTCAAATCTAATATTAGGAGGTTTTTCTCCTGTTTTTCTAAGAATTTTATAGTTTAAGCACTTACATGTAAATCATTGATATATATCAAATTAATTTTTGTACATAAAGATCTAACCTTGTTGCTTTTGTAAATGCAATTGTTTTCTTAGTTTAGGATTAGTTTTTTTAGTATTATAGAAACTGATTTTTGCATGTTGATTTTGTGTCTACAACTTTGTTGAAATTGCTTTTTAATAAAATATGATTTTTATACATGATCAAAATCTGCTTAAAATTTCAATTTTAAGATATTTCTAAAATTATTATAAATAAGGTTGAAAAGAGTCACTGTAAATATATCTCTTACCATATCTTTAGGACAGATTCTTAGAGGTAAAATTATTTGAGCACATAGTCTGAACATTTTTTATAGCTGTTGATATCTAATGCTAAATAGCTTATCAGAGGTTTGTTAAAATTCTTGGAAAAAATGTACAATCACGTCTCTCATGCAGATATGAAATGAATCCCTGTTTAAGAACTTGTTTTTCTTTAAAGATGTAAAGGAATCAGGAAAATGTATTCAATTCAAAAGAGAAGTTGAAAGAGCAAAAATCAGTATGGTGTAAGGGGATGCTGAGACCAACAGCAATGGAGACAACACTGTTTTGTTATGGTGAAGTCAACTAAAACCAGCATCAGACTTCTATATATCTGTTAGTAATCTACACCCTGCAAAGTGTTACTATTTTGTATCAAGACAGTGAACAGCCAGAGTATGATAATCCAGAGAAATGTGATAAGATACAATTTTTGCTGAAACACAAAAGATTTTTCTAGCAGGTTGAACTGATAACCTGAGCATGATGGTTTTCATAGAATGAACCTTCAAATAGAAATTAAATTCTGACACTGTTGCACATCATTTTCATGTCACTTTCAAAAATGTAACAAGGTACACGAATATAGGAGTGACTTATCCAATATAGCACTAAACACTTGTTCATAGTTAAGGGGCTCAGAAAGATTTAAGATAAAATTAAATACTATAAGTTATAGATGCCAAATACCCATTTGCAACAAGAGTTTTAAAAACTACAGTGCCAATTTGATTACTTTTAGCATGATCTCCACAGAATTAGGATCCATTTCCCTTTGAGATTACAATTTATTCTTAAATTTGCTCACTGACGAATGAGGCAAAGAATATTGAATGTTTAATGTATGAAAATCTTTATGAATCCATATTAAGAAATGTCTGTAACACAAGCCATTTTTGTTCCTGTGTACTTCTATTGTATATTCTATATTTGTTAAAGAAGTAGTGCTTTCCCTATAAAAAAAATGTTTGCTAGTTTTAAGTTGTGTGACTTGTGATTAGATCTTTGTTTTTTTTTTTTTAGAAAGAATTGGCTACCATATTTCTGTGCAGGATTATTTAAGCAAATTACTCAACATTTATGAAAGCTCACACAGACATGATGCTTTGCAAAGAGAGATAAGATTTTAATATATTTTTCAGTTTTTAAAAACTACTTTTGCCTTCCCCAGGCAAGAGCCCACCCAGCCTGCCTTTCTTTCCCCAAGACCACTCAAATAGTAATGAAGAAATGATGACTTTCTCTTTATCACCTTCAGACAGGAGTGGTAGAGAGCCAACAAAGAATTAAGGTCTTGACTTCTGATCTCTTAGGATTACAGAAAAGCTCTGGAAAAGCCCTTAACCGAAGAGCCATGGCATGCAACTGTATGGAGATGCCACTATCTGCTGAGAGATGATGTGCTTGTTATTCTGGTTTTAATTCTCAAATCTTTACTTTTAACTCTAAGCACACAATCCTACAGAATATAGAGCCTTAAAATATATTCTGTAAACCTTAGAATGGAAAAAATATTGAGGATATATAGTCCCTTCCCTCTTTCCATGAACAAGCAATAAAAGGAATTAGAGGAAAAAATCTTGTCTCATTTCCTATGCTAAATTCTGGAGAGAAGTCGCGTGACAGAAAGTCCAATGGAAATGCCAGAGAAGTTGGGGGAACCAATATTAGCATACAGAATTGTTGTCTGGCTAGACTTGAGTGTGCCCTGGTCAAGAGTAAGCCCCTTGTAGAGAAGGCCAGAGTCTAGCATGTCTGACAGCAGCATTCCGGAGTCCCACTACATGACCCACTGTAGTCTCTAGGAGGGGCTAAGACACATGGATGCTTAGAAGAGAGACCCAGTGATATGCTTGTTCCAGACAATTGCAGGTTATGGAACTATAGTGAACATATTTAATTTCAGCTGTCAGATGACACATCCCAACAGAGTAACAAAGAACAACTGGACAGAAATGGAAGGAGACCATTGTGGGTTCAATGCAGAGATATCGTATATACAAATGAACAATGGCCAGCTCATACCTAAGAATAACCCTCTGACCCACAACCTTTGGATATACATTCTATGAAGACAAACCACAATCTCTACAAACACTCCAAAAGTTAAGGATTGGGGTCAATAACAAGTTTCTTGAGTTTTTGCACTGACTCCCTCCCTATTTCCAACTTAAGATAAGCTTCTCTAAGTAATCAAATACAATTCTCTGCTTGTAGGTAGCGCACCTCTGGCTTTCCTATGCCAGAAACGTCAAGGCAGGGCACACTAAGGCCTTCCCTTTTCCCCACCATCAGGCTTTCCGGCTCTTCTGCTTGCTTTCAAGCCTGCCAGGCACAGATAATCATGTCTGAGTTTCTTGCAAGCTCTGGATTAATAGCCTTTGCTGCTTTCTATTTGGGTAGTCTTTATTTCTAAAATGTACATTCCTCTTTTGAGGCCACAAAGTTATATAGACTCTTCCCAAGTCTAGATGCCATCTGGGGATAAAGCAAGAAGTGGCAGGAGAGCTCTAAATTGAGTCAACCTACAGTAACTGAGTTTTAAACCAAATGAACATAGTTTTTGTAGTTGTAAGATTAAATTTTCTTACTCCAGGCAGAAAATAGAAGTTGGGAGCTAAGTTTATATAAAAAAATTTATATTTGCTTTTTTTATTGTTCCAGTGCTATTATATGACTTCATACAATAATATTTTGGGTAAAATGTTACTTATATGAATACTATTGCCCTTATCACTTATTTATACCAAAATAAGATTTAGCATTCATTCTTAATCTATGCATTCAAACTTTTTAATATCTTCTGCGTACCACAGGTACGGATTTTAATATCTTCTGCATACCACAGGTACGGAGAAGAATGAAAATACCATGTGGACTTGCAGTCCCAGTGGGGACAGAGCCTTCTCTCACTACCCATGTGACACAGGAAATATGCTAATGTTATTTTTGTCAGAAGTTGCTTCCTCTAGATTTCACGGCTATTAAAAGAGGGGTGTGTTCCGATGTCCAAGTCTTATAGCTCTTTTAAATTCCTAGGTAACGCCTATATTTAAAGCTTTTAGAAAACTAATATTTTTCTCATGATACTATCTCAAAAGTTACTAATACATCAAGATAGCTAAAACTTCAGGTTCCAAATATGTTGTCTGAATAACTCAGCACTTAAGTTGTCAATTCAGCTCACAATCTCTTTGAAAATGAATTTGAGATGAAAAGCAATCTAAGGAGTTCTTTCTTGAACCTGCTGTATTTAATCAACTACCGAAGTCCAAAATAATTAGGAAACAGATATGTAATTTACATAAAAGCTGCTAAAGCAGATGTTTTTTAAAGTGCAATTTACTTCTTATAGAGCAATGAGAAATTTAAATTGAAGACTTGAAGAATGTGTTCCTTTTTACTCCAACTCATGCTTGCTTGATCAGGTGTTGTAGATTGCCTTTCTCTTAAAACACTTTTATTTTCTCCTTGAATAGCTTCATGTCTTTAAATGTGTTTCACCTGTTTGAACACCTAATGCATGCCAGACATTGTAGCCCTTATTCTCAAGGAGCTTACAGATGTATAGGGGAGAGAAAGTAGTGGTAGTATTTAGATCTTCAACTTCTTTCTAATTAGTTCATATTTCACTAGATATTCTCAGGTATTGATTTTTGATGTCATTGTAAAAAGGTGTTGCATTATAAATTCCATTTTTGTTTATTGTTGGTATACATAAATGGCGATTGTTTTGTGTTAATCCAATAACCTTGCTATATTCCCTTATGAATTCTGTAGATTCTTTTGATATAGAGCAGGTATAAATCATGTCATCTGTGAATGATAGTTTATTTCTTCCTTTCTGATACTTATGCTTTTTGTGTCTTTTTATTGTCTCATTGTGCTAGTTAGTAGTTTAATGCAACATTGAATAGAATTGGTAGCGGTTGGCATCTTTTTGTAGGCTTAAGAATAATTTTTCTGTAATTTTTATAGTATTATTAGGTTAAGAACAATTTTTTCTTTTCCTAAGTTTGGAATAGTCTAGATATTTTAAGCAGCATGGGCTGTAATAGTGTGTATAAAAATATTATACTTAAATAATGTGTAGTTATGAAATTGTTGGAGGTCCTGGAGGAGCTGGATTCAGGGGACAACACTGGAGCCATTGATTTCTGGAACACACTGCAACATCTATAATGCAGGGATCAGGAAGCTGCTGCTGGTGTACCTTGTAATGCTTATGTCTCCACTGCCTGACATTTTGGGAGAGCTAGTGTTGGGATGAAGACTTCCGCCTCTCATATGCTTTCCAAATGTCCCCTGAGTGCTTCTAATTGGCAGAAGCAAATCCACAGCTGCAAGTAGAAGTGAAATGCCAGATTTTGTAATGTAGAAGACAAGAGGATTGAAGTATAAAAGCATCAGTGACTTGTGGATAATACTTGATTCTCAACATCTATCCATTTATGCTTTACTCATTCTAAATCTTTCACATAGTAAAAGCCCCAATCAAGTGCTCCTGAGGAACACAACACCACTTTCCTGTGTACGAAGTTAGACAAACTTCCCCTTTTCTGCATCAAGCCCCTTGGTCTCTCTACCCCTGGATGGGTAATGTTCATTTATTCTTGTAATTTATTTATTGTCCTAACTTGATATCTTTAAAGAAGTAGAAAGCCCTAATGTTAACTACTGTCAACTTACAGTTACATATTAGTTTTACTGTATATGAATATGGAAAGTGAAAACATAGGTGCTTGCCTCCATCTTCATTTTTACAACTGTTCATGACACCGTAGTTGTGTTCTTTTGCCTCCTTTTACTATAGCTCATTCCAGCTATCCTTTATCGTTATTCAGTATCTTAGATAGTTGAGGTTGTTTCCCTGATGTGGAGACACATCCATATTCTTTCAGGATCTGACTCCTTTTATTTTGGATTGTGGTAGCTTCCATACTGGATGTGGCAAACTTAGCAAACTTCAGATATCGACTGTGCTATTTTTGATTTTATGTAGTATTTCCTTATGATATTCTGCAATAAATTCACCTGGTATTTCAGTTTTTTTGTTTTGTTTTTTGATACCAGAGATTGAACCCAGGAGGCCACTTAACCACTGAGCTACATCTCCAGCTTTTCAATATTTTATGTTGAGACAAACGCTCACTAAGTCGCTTAAGGTCTCACTAAGTTGCTAAAGCTGGACAGCTTTGAGCTTGTGATCCTCCTGCCTCAGTCTCCTGAGTCTCTGGAATTACAGGTGTGTGCCACCATGCCTGGCTCCATGTGCTTTTTCTAAGTCAGCAATCCCGTCATAAATGAGTAACTGGTTCAAAGCAAATATCTAGGGAAACACCCAACAGGGATGAATTGTTGCCAGCACCTGCGCCGGACCAAAGTGAAACCGAGTCGGCGAGGGAGCCGCGAATGAAAAAAAAAAAAAAAATCACACACGCACAACAATGATTCTGAAAAGAAGCTCGTAGCTCATAGCTCCTTAGCACTTTGGGCTTATATATCTTTTCTACCCCCCGATGGGCGTGGGAGGCGTGGAAGGCGTGGAACTGCAGACCCAGGTGTGGAAATTGCTCAGACTGCAAAACAAGCTCAGACCACGAGAACACGAGAGTTCAAGGAATGGTCAGCACCTGTGGCTTCTCTCAAATCAGGGTATAGCTGGTTCTGGTAATCAAAGTAGCTATGCACACAAGAATACTCTCACAGTTCCCCCTCTTTTCCTAGAGTTCTGTCCTAGGTTGCAGGGACCAAAGAACATGGCTTACCCATCATCGGGTCTACGGCGTGGATATTAGCCACCGTAGCCCTGTCTCCAGGGAAGGAATGATTTTGGAAATGTACACACTGTCAGTATAAATGTTAATAGGCTCACAGGTAAACATCTGAAGTGCCAGGGTCAATGCTTGAAGTTCGATTTTCTGGGCAGACCCTGGATGAAATTGTTGGGTGATACTTTTGCCTGAAGAGTACACTGATACAGTACCATTAGGTGACCCATCAGTAAAGACTGAACGTGCTCTGGGGATAGGAATGGTCTTCACTATTTTCGGAAAAACAACAGGATGTGACTTAAACTGACAGCCCTCGGATCTTGTAAAAGTCTCCATTTTCCAGACTTTTTTAATGACAAAAGTAGGTGTGTTCCAGGGGGATGTTGATGGAACCAAATGTCCTGCTTTTAGTTGTTCTTTCAATTCCCATTCCTGTAATCTCTCTTGCAATGTCTGGATATCCTTTTCCAACTGCAATTCCTCCTCCTCCTCATCTTCTTTCCCTTCCTCGCTATCCATTTCAACTTCTTTAAGGGACTGGGTAGAAACCGCTTCTTGGGTGGATTCAAAGGTCTTAGATAATTGACTTGTTCCTAAATCAAAACCTTTTTACTTAAAAAGAGTCCTTAATTAGCCTCCATACAGAGAAGGTGGTAATGGGAAAAGACTGTGGCCCCTCGGTGTGTAGCCTTTTCTGTAAGTCGGTACGGACCTGTTCCCAATCTGGAACATTGAGACCTCCTGAATGAAGGAACCAGGGACTAGACTGCTCTATAATCTTTAAGAAGGCCCTTATAGTACTCTTTTAGCCCCGTACCCTTTTTCTTCAACAGAGTTTCGATCTGATTTTCCAACAATTCCCTACTGAGGGTAGTGCCCATCTTCTGCACTATTAACAATTTTCCGCTATTAACAATTCACCCCCTACTTCCCGGGGTGTCCGTCAGCGTTCCTTCCCTTCTCCCAATCTCGGTAGGACCTCCAGATGCCAGCGCCGGACCAAAGTGAAACTGAGTCAGCGAGGGAGCCGCGGATAAAAACAACCCAACCCAACCCGTGATTCTGAAGAAAAAGAAGCTCATAGCTCCTCGGCACTCTGGGCTTATATATCTTTTCTACCCCCCAGGGGCGTGGGAGGCGTGGGAGGCGTGGAATTGCAGACCCAGGTGTGGAAATTGCTCAGACTGCAAAACAGGCTCAGACCACAAGAACACAGGAGTTCAAGGAATGGTCAGCACCTGTGGCTTCTCTCAGACATCAGGGTACAGCTGGATCTGGTAAACAGAAAGTAGCCATGCACACAAGAATGCTCTCACAAATTGTCAAAAAGATCTTGAGGTCCAGCTGCTCGAGTGTGTGCTACCAACCAAATCTTTGGGACAACAGCAGGCTAGCGTATTTGTGATATTTAATAAGTCCCCTAGTCAGTTGCAGTATTTTGTAGGATACCATAAAAATGAAGAAGGCATTCATTAAAGTGTGGATTGAGGTGAAAGCATGGCAGGTGGGCTAAACAAATGCATACCTAGAATCAATACAATTTACAATGAGGAAAAATTGCTATGTCCTCTGTAATATTTTTTTAGTTTTCCCCCGAAGCCTGCAATGTATCTCCTTTCCAATGATGTCTAATGTACCTCCAGATCATCAGATCCCATAAGCATGATCTTATCACTGTAACTGAACAATAAGATCTCTGAGGATGATATCATATTAAAAATTGAGAGAACTCATGTAGTCTTGAGCATAATACATTTGGAAATGACCTGTTCTTGCCAGATGAAAATAACTGATTCTGATATACTATGTCCATTGAGATATAGGGAAAAAAGGTTTTTTTATTTTTTTTCTTCTGATATAGTATGACTTTCCCATCACTGTAACAAAATACTTGACATAAACAAGTGAAAGAAGGAAAGATTTATTTGGGTTCATGGTTTAGAAAGTTTCAGTCCAGTTTTCTTGGCCGTTCTGCTTTTTGGCCTGTGGTAGGGCAGGGAATCATTGTAGAGAGCACATGCCAGAAGAAACTGCTTACATCAAGGACCTGGGAAGAAAACAAACCCAAAAAACAAAAAACAAAAAACAAAAAAAAAGAAAGGAAGAAAGGAGCAGTGGTCTCAATATCCCCTTCAAGGATATAACTTTCCTTCCTTTTAGTAGGCCCTATTCCTAAAACTTTATCACCACCTAATAGTACCACAGGTTGATGACAAAGACTTTAGCATATAGGGGGATATTTAAGATCCAAACCATAACAGATATGTAACTAAATACCAGGCTCCAAGGAATGTTTTGAATAAAAATATTATACCTGGAATGGCAGTGGCTGATCTCACAGGACCTTTGTGAAAGCTGATTGCAATTCTCAAAAATACATCCATCTGCTAGTGGACAAACAAGTGAATTAAATAAATATACAATATAAATCACCAATTATGTATCTTCGAAGATGTTGATGCTTGCACTATTTGATCTGCTAAAGAGTCTATGCTACTTTTATTTTAATATTTTGATAGAAAGTGGCACTTCATATGGCATTTCTGATTTTCTTATCATGGTACCTCTCATTCCATGGATCAGAAGGTTAATATGGTAATTTTTCCAATCAGTGAGGAGTCTTCTCCAACTAAACCCTCTGGTATTGGGAAGAAGTAGGGAGTGAGGCTTTTAGAATCTCTTATTAGGAAGAAAAATTAGCTTCATAACTTCATGAATTGCCTGACAATCATAACCTGCTAGTCTGACCAGTGCAGGCAGAATTATTTGTGGTAGAGCTACCTAATTCTTTCTCTGTTGTAGCTGGTATCACTTCCATTTCATGGCAGTGTGCAATGGTGCAGAGATAAGATTTGGAGAAAGAGCTATGATTCTTCATTGTATGAAATCAATTGGGACGTTTTATTTCTCTATTTGGATCATACATAGCTTTCTTTTTCTTTTCTTTCTTAAAGCTATGCATCCAAGTCTTAATAATCTGTACTAGTTTTCTATGATTCATAACAGACTGCCACAAACTTTGCCACTTTAGATAATACACACTTATCTTATTATCCATGTGCATAGTTTAATTGGATGCCATGAAGGTATCAGCCAGTCTACATTCTCATCTGTAGGCTCAACAGGGCTGAATTCATTTAAAAACTGTTTTCTATGTGGCTGTATGTCTGAGGGCCCCAAATGCTTTCTGTTTACTAGCTGGAAATTGTCCTTAGGTCCTAAATCCTACTGTAGTTTCTTGACATGAGGACTGTTCCAACATGGCCATATATTTCAAGATCACATTGAGAGTGTCTAGCCTCTGTTCTAGTAAGACAATATGTGTGTAGTAATCATGAGCATGACTTCCCACAATGTTTGCCATTTAATGTATAATCATCAAAGAGTTACCTTTGCCATATTTCGTTGGTTAGAAGCAAGTAGCAGATCTCGGCCATATTCAAGAGTAGGGGACTGAACAAAGGCATGCACACCAGGAGGTGGAAATCAATGGGGTGACCTGGGAGTCTGCCACAGACCCCATGTTGAATTAGCCATTCCCATAGGTCAGTGGTGATCAGATCTTGCTGGTGATCACTACACAAAGAGTGGAGGGGCTCTCTCTCAGGTAATAGGTGGGATGTTGATTCTGGTGACACTATGTACCCAGAGCACTTGAGAGGAATCTTATTATTCACACAGAGGGCAACTTATTATTCTCCCCTAGAGAGAGCAGAGCAGGCATAAGCAGGTGTAGGGTGGCTGCTATGATTTGGATTTCTGTTGTCAAAGGAAGAAGTACATAGGCTCTCTTAACTTTTCCAGGTAGGTAGAAGAAAAAGAGGGGTGGCCTTAAAAGCTGTCAGCAATCATGAAAAACTGTAGCCATATTTTTTGTCATAGTACTACATTAATTATTATCCTGCCTTTATTTCATTATAGTAACTGCACTTCCCTTGTTTTTCGTGGTGGAGAGCTGTGTTGTCACTCAGGAATTCTACCATGCCTATCAAACTGAGAGACCCATTTCAATGGCAGCCTCTCTTCTCATGAAAGTCTATTCCACAGAGGACAGCTGACTTTGTAGTTTTCAAGGATGCTGGTCCTCCTTCACAAGCTGTTTGCAATGCTTTGATGAAGGAAGTGTTCTGAATTAGTAAGGGAATGAATCAATAAGTTTTGAAAGGTTTAACTGATGGCAAAGAAAACCTTTTCATGACAACACTCCTGTCTTCCTTAATATTTGAAATATTTCCTCTACATTTTGCCAAAGAAGTTTTGGAACCTTAATTACTAATGCTAGGCTCCAGCTGAGTTCAAGTTTCATGAAGCTAATTGAGCAAATATTAGAAACATGGCCAACTGCTTTATTTAACATATCGAATCATTTCTGATCAGTATTATCTGCTTAGATAAATTTGACCTGATCTCAATTTATGTTCTTCATTTCCTGGACTAGGATCCACATATTTGATCTAGACTTCTACTCATGAAAATTGTTAAATAATGTAGCTTTTTTTTGGCTCATAAGTTTTAGAACAAAATTTGGCCCTTGGTTGAGATAAGTATTTTAAGGATCATATGGTAGCTATGATGATGTTTTAATTATATATATAAGCTATGTGTAACAGAGGGAGAGTAAGGATTTCGAATTGAACAAAATCATGACAATTCCTTTATGGCAGGATGATATAAGAACCTCTTCATTTACTGAAGTGCTTAATGAATATCCAAGAGGAAAATTGGATATATAGTATTTTCTGTACATGTTGGACAATGGGATCTATTTTTCTATAACCATTTTATGGAACCTAGAAAACTATAAAGAAATGAAGAACTCTAGATGTGAAGAGACAAAGTATTGTCCTTGCTTGGTCACTATCTGTTTGATTTGGATAACTCACTTTACCTGAATGTGATTTGGTTTCTTCATCTGCAGTGGAAGAAAATGAATTATATAGGTTCTGAAGACACTGTTCACCTAGTTACCAAACTAGAAATGTTTCTTAAAGCAGCCATAAAATGACATAAAATTACATGTTTTGATTTTCAAACACATGAAGTTTTTTTTTTCATGAAATATTTTAATAATAATAAGTAGAAATGGACATAAAAGTTTGATAGTTGGTAAGTTGTGTATTGTATAAAAAGAGCACGAAAACCTTTCCACATTTGGAGATAATTCAATTATAGAGAACTGAGGGCAAGTAAAACCTTAAATTATTTTTTCTCAAACCTTTACTGACTTAATATTTGACCTGTTTATACTCTTTCACAATTTAATCCATATGCTGGGATAATGTACTTGAAATCAGTAAATTGATTTGCAAGAATTGTTTGAAGTCCTAAAGCTTTTTGAATTCTCTTTAATCAGCTAAAATTTCTTTCCTTTAGATACTGAAGAATATATTATTGTCTAAATTAAATCAACATAACATATTTCTAGTCACTTGGCTTAGGAAATAAGACCCTGACGTGATTCTGAGCAATCTCTTGTAAATTCTTTTATTTTCCCTGCTTGCTTACCAGAATAGGCATTTCTTTTTATAAACTGCTCAGTAAAACTAGTTGTAAAAACCCTTCCCTGATTAATCTAGAATGAGAGAGTCTTCAACTTCTTCAGGAATTTAGAGATTGTTGAGTGAAACAGACTTCTATTAAAGATGAAGAATGTAAAAGCCAGAGAGTAAATGAGGTTCCAGTTTATGCAGCTAGTTAGTGAAAAAGTTAAAACTAGAAGCTAAGTTTACCAGGGTTTTCTTGAACATTGCCTATTATGGACAAATAATCCCCTGGCAATTAAAATACCATTTCTCCCTATAAGCATTTTTTCATGTTTAATTGAAAATTAGACATTTCGACGAAGTTTTCTTATTCATAAATTTATATGCATATTTTAAAATAGTGAGCCATAGTAATGTTTAATAGTAGCATTTACATTTTTTACATTGTATTAGGTCATGTATGAACAATTTTAAAGGACAAATCCAGTTTGTATAGTATCCTTCTTCTAACTACTTGAACTTTGAATTGTCTACATTTTGATAGGCATGCTAAACATTTACTATGCCTGATAAAGTCCTTAAATCTTACTACCAACTTTGCTTTGCATCTAGGATAATCTGAGGGGAAAGAAAAAGCAGTACGGACCTTCAGAGTCCTGGCAAAGTGCAGCCTCTCTGAGAGGCATGACTGTGCAAAGCAAAGGCATGCAAAGAGGGAGTGTTTGTTTCCTTGATGTTTGTAAAACACTTATATTAAGAGCTATGATTTATTAAGGGAAGGAAATGGCTTTAACTGGTTTCATCACTATAGACAAAAGAATAGACTGAACGCATGAGCTTGACCTATAATGGAGCAGGTTGGAAGGGCTATTCTTGTAAAACTTTTCTGATAAATAACTATATAATCTGTTGTTCTCATAATATATTCTTTCTTGTATTATCTTTGCAAATGAGCAAATAGGATCCAGAAGGCACATGATAGTGTTCATTTGGTTCAATCCTTTTTCAACAAATAAGCCATCTACAGATAGAAATCAAGATTTTACAAGAGAGAAGTTTTGATTTTATTAGAATTAGATGATTCAAGAAAAACATTTTTCTAGAATTTTTTTTTTTTTTTGAAATTATCTTTTTTGATCTCATGAGAGGTGGTGTTAGCCCAGGTCGAATGCTTTTTTATTTTATTTATTTTTTATTTTTTTAACTGTGGGTACCAAGAGCAAAATATGGGTAGTTTATTTTCCATTTATAAGTAGTATTGGGATTTGGGGCAGAAGGAAGAATTTGTGGCACCGAGATACCTACTTGAACATAGGCATGTATCCCAAAGACTTCACTAGTCTCTTAAGTCCTCTGTATAATTCTCTAAAATGTGGATGTTTGAGTTAAAGAGCTTAAATTATAATTCTGAAAGTGTGGTCCAAATACTACCCAAAGTATATGTTAGACTACAGACTTCTGGCCTACATGATAGGCCTCCAGTTAGAATCTATGGAGTTCAGACCCTAAATCCTTTATGTTTAAAACCACTGCTGGCTCCTCACCTTTGTGGACACTGGCCTAAGGTCCTGGTCTGCAATGTTTCTATAAACTGCATTTCCAAAGTGCTTTCTGGAAATAAGCATGAATTTTCTTAGTTAATTTTGTTTTTCTGAATGTGTTATTTTATCTTTCTTGGCTGTGGGCAACTTCACTTCAGCTCATCCTCTTCTAACCTCTCACCTGTTATATTGAATAGCAATGATGCGATTGATGGTGGTTTTCAATGTACTATGTGCAATTTTACCTGAATTTCCTGTTTACCTTTTTCCTAAAGCTTTTTTGCCTATAAAGAATCAGAGATGAACTTAAAGAGCAAGTATGAAAGTTCGATAAACAGATAGCACTTTGAAAATATTGTTTCAAGTAAAAAGAAATGAACATATTGAAATAATTATCTGAGAAAAGGTTGACAGGACAGTTCATCTTCTATGTTTAGAAACAGTTTTTAAAATGTCTTTTTTCTTTTAAATATGATCGACAAGCTCCACAATTTAAAACTTGAATCTAAAGTTAGCATAGCTTTATAAATGAACATCTGTTGAGTAGAAATAGGCTAGATTTGAGAAAGTAAACAATATATTTGAATTTTGGCAAATGAATGTGGATTCCTAATACCCTCAAGCTCAACTGCAGATAGTTTAGATTTTTGTGAGATTAAACTTTACTTCTAACTATAGATTCTGAGGACTTTCCTTGAACCTAGAAATTCAGAAATAGGGAGAGAGAGGAGGGAGTGGGGAGGAGAGAGCAAAAGAGAGATTTGTTCTGTGCTCTGCTTATAAAATAATGAAGAATTAATGAGACATTTTTCATAGACTGGTGGAAGACAATTTGTCCTCAAGCAAATTGTGTGATTTTTGATCTTTACTCTTCATAACAGATCTGAGAGCAAAAACAGACTTTTATTATCACTATTGATTAGTCATGGGATTCAACAAAATGAAGCTACCTGGCCATTGTCTGTTGCTTCCAAAACTGGCTTGTCTTATTATCACCTATAGGAAATATTAAAAATGTATATTTCTAGCTTGTTCTTCTCGTTCTGATTTACCTGTTTCATGATGGCACTTTAGGATATCTGATTTTTTTTGTTTTTAATTTATGTTACTCTTCTGATCCTGCAAGTTTGAGAAACACTGTTAAGAGTCCATTTTCTTCTTGGCCAAGATTCACCTTTTAAAAAAATGCAGGTTTTATACTTCAGAATTGGCTAATTCTTATAATTCCCACTTCAACTTTTTTAGTTCTATTGATTTTCGAGTTAGTTGGCTTGCAAATACAATCATATCTGTGCTCTGCTCCTGCTTTTGCCATTTAGTATTAACTACAGAAAATTATACAAACTTTTGTCTTCAATTTGGCTCATTTTATTTCACAAATATTTTCTTTTCTTTTTTTGTGGGGTGGGGGAGCTCAGGAGAGTACCAGGGATTGAACTCAGCGTCACTGGACCACTGAGCCACATCCCCAGTCCTATTTTGTATTTTATTTAGAGACAGGGTCTCACTGAGTTGCTTAGCACTTTGCTTTTGCTGAGGCTGGCTTTGAACTTGTGTCCTCTTGCCTCAGCCTTTGGAGCTGCTGGGATTACAGGTGCGCACCACCATTCCTCGTTCACACATATTTCTTTATTGCTTCTAGATATTTATAAAAGGAAGGAGTAAGGGCACATATCCCTTAAGTCCTTTTCAGCACAAAGATACGATGAACAGAACCTAACTTTTCCTATTCTTAGAATCATTTCTAAGATATGATAAGATATGATAGACTATCTTTTTTTTTTTTAAATTGGCAAGTATGCCCATAACACACTCTTGACTTTTGACCTGCCGTTTATTTCGATGATTCTTATTCTTAAATAGTCCAGTAACATTGGAAGTATTCCTGTCTGTAGGTTATCTTTTGGACTATAAAACCTTTAAATATCACAAAGTTCCTGGCTTAATACAGCAGTTTTAAGAACCAGTTGTTTTTCCTAGTGACTGGGGAAGCTGAGGAAGGAGGATTGCAAATTAGAGGCCAACCTCAGCAACTTAGTGAGAACCTCAGCAACTCTGTGAGACCCTGTCTCAAAATAAAAAGGGATGGGGATGTGGTTCAGTGGTAAAGTCCCCAGGTTCATTCCCTAGTAACCCATACACAAAGTAAAAAAGACCTAGTTTTTTGGTAAAGTGCTTTTCAGTAGCTGAAAGGCCTCCAGGTATTTTTTGTCAATGACAGAATAAAGGTGGAACATTGGATTCACAGAATTTCACATTCTAGACTTTGTCATGTAGTATTATCAGCATTTTAAATAAAAGTGACTTGGTCTATAAGACCTGGTGATCTTGGAAATGATAATATAGAGACAATTGATAAACTCCATCTTCTGAAGTTTGTTTCACAAGAAGCAAGAAAATGAAATGTTTCTGATTTTCACGTTTCATTTTGTATTTCACAATCTTCTCAGTGTAACACTCAGGAGACACTCTGAGTGTCTTCTCTGTGCCAAGTGTGCTGGGGATTAATGAGAGTAAATCACAGATCGCCCCTTGCTCTCTCAAAAGAACGAGTATTCTTCTGGGGGAGTAAGGCAATAAATTAAAGCTGAGGGAAATGGCATGGTGCATTAGATGTGTCATGTATATAAAGGGAAATGAACAGTGAAGGGGATGGGAGTTGAGGGAGCAAGTGTGGTGTTTATCATGGTGTATGGAGAGAAAATCTCTCCAGCAAAGACTTGAAGGAGTAGAGTGTTGGGGATATCAGGATATCTTTATCAAAAATGTCCCTGAGTGCCTGAGGTGGCAGTGTGTTTTGGAAGTTCGTGGAATTTCTAGGATTGAAGTGGGACAGGGGTAGGGAAAGCAAGGCAAGTGCAAAACATGAGTTTGGAGGGATAATGAACTTAGATCCTGTTGAATATCATAGATCATTGCAAAGGTTCAAGTTTTCACTCTGAGGGACATGGAAGCCCACTGGAGTGGGCTTTCTATTTACTTAATGAGGTTGCCAGGACTACTGTATCGCTGTGTGTGCCCCTGCCCCTTTCTTGCCTCAGTCTCTTTATAAATAATTCGACTGTGCCTTTGGGTATAATGTGAAACTGACCAATAACAAAACTTTGCAGGAGAGTTTCAGCTATGTCATAAAGATGAAGTCATGAGACAGTGGTGAACCTGGTGGCATTAATAAATCAACGATTTTCTGTTAACATAAATGGCTGCTAATATATTATACACCTATCTGTATGTTTTATACACTTGAATTCCTTTTAAGGAACCAGTTAGGCTGCCACTAATTAAAGTGCATATTTTATAGTTATATTTTGCTTGTATTTGGTTGCATGTATAATTAGGAAGTGAAAAGATAAAAGGAGAAATGAAAAACTGAAAAGTTCATATTTTAAATAAAAACACATTCACTTAAGTTGTATAATATTTAAAATGTCAAATATTTGGACATTGTTGTGACTACTTGGTTCACTCCTGAATGTACTTAATACAAGATGTTAACAATGATAGAAAATTCAATCTGATTGGTTTAAAGAACTTTTAATCTGAACTGCTAGCAGATATTTAAGAAAATATTCTATGTCCCTAATATGCTAATATGCTTTAAAATAAGGTTAAAAATTCAGCATTCATTTAGAATTGAAGTTTTTCTTTTATTTTTATAAATATTATAACCACAATTTTCTTAACTTCTTAGTAAGCATTTGCAAGAGCTTATTAAATTTAACATAAGCTACTGGATATATTTTAGAATCTGTAGAGCAATAAAGCTTTAACGTATTTTCCAACATGAAAAGCAAAACCTCATTTCTATATAAAGTTTAATAAAAAAGGATTCTTAGATTGTAAAGAATGGAATCATTTCATTAACAGGTTTGTTTCATTTTTTACTAGGAAAATCTCATACTGGTTGGAATAATGACTCATTTAATTAGAAAAAAAAAACTTTCTCTGTGAAACTGTGTCCTTATTTATGAATCATTATATGTTCCAAAACATATAAGGTATATGATACTAAGTTTAAATTAAAGCAAACATCCAGGAAAGCTTTGAAAATTTATAGGCTTCATTTTGTTGTTCAGTTTTGTAGAATAATAGCTTTACTTTCATCTTTTGAAAAAATTGACATTAACCCCTCTCATTTTCAGCTTGAACTTTTCCATGCATTTCTACACCGAAGCTGTGCATAGGTCTAAGTTCAGAGAATATCATTAAGGTGAACTGATACATTTTTCATTTTCTAGGAATACATCTTGTTGCACCAATATTGTCTGATCCCACCATATGTTGTTTTAAATGCAAAGCACATTTTCTTTTCTGATATTTCCTAATCTTACTACAACAAAGTCAAATGCTTCCAATTTTTATAGACTTCAGAGAATGTTGTTCAGAAACACCCAGTAATTTATTTTTGCCTTATTTTCCAGTACGGCAAGATTACCTCACCATTGTTAACAGATGTTTTTGTACCCACAACAGTTTGCTGTTATTTCATCAAGCAAAAAGATACAGAGAAATGCAATGAGAAATGTATATTCTTTTCTCTCATACCATTTATCACAATCAATACAGTCTTGGAGCGATAATAATACTTTTGTGGTCCCTTGAGGCTGGAAGTGTTTGTAGTGTAGCAATGGTGCTATGAGCTGGTGCCAGGACATATTCATGGAAACACTTAACGATAATACTGCTTCAGTAGAGGCAGTAATGGTATAAACAGGGCAAAGGAAATACCAGGATTGCAACAGATGCAATTGATTATATGCCTTGGGGAATATTCCACTCATTTATTTTAAGTCCAGTCCATGTAAATCAAAAGACTGTGATGTTGTCAGTAAGACGTATCACAGACACAGTAATACGCTACGACAGTGCTCCTGCATTACTGACATGGCACATCATGTCTTTGGACACGAGAAGCCGTCTGAAGCACAGCTCTTGCATTGTCAATTGTAGCCAGAATCTGACTGAAGTATCTGAATCATTGCAAACTGAAATACAGCTTGCTCTAAACTATGAAGTGACTGCTTTAGGTAAAGCTAACATATGTATTTAAACTTTGTCATAAATCTCTTTCTCACTAAGGTTACATAATAATTTTCAATAACACTCATAGTTGTCAATCTACCTTACCGCAAGACATTTTGAACAACTATAGAAAACAACTCTTCAAATCAGGATCTTAAATGACATGTTCTCCTTGGAGAGAGGCTCTCAGTGAAGGAGAATTTGCTTCATTAAGATCAAGTATCTTTTCCTTATTCCTCCCTTGACAACTAAGTAGGTATTTTCAGAGTTAAAATTTTCTCTTCCTCTGTCAAAGTTACCAGATTTGTACCAGGCCAAGAAAGCTATGTCATATTTCTTTAATAAGATACAAAGATGGCAACTGAGATCAGGAAAAATAATTTGCATTTCCTTTTATCTCTTGGTGTTCCGAAGATCCAACATACTGTAGATTCACCTTGAATGTACGCGCATGGCCAACTGGTTCTTTGAAAGCTGGGCTTAAAGGAAATTGCTAAGCTTTCAATAGATGAAGGCATAAGAAGTTTTGCAATTAATGCTAATTTATGGCCTCATGCCTATGAAATTTCAGATTACATGCGAATTTATTATGATTACCATTCCTTCAATGAATTGTGAAGGAAATAATAATGATTTGTTACTTATTGTACAATGTTGGTACATGATCTTTTCTATAGAATGAGCTTTACTTGCCCAATAGATTCAAAAAAGGGATGCTCAGTTCCCAATATCATGACTCATTTCACTAGATAGTTCATAAAGTAAGCAAGCAGTGAATGATTTAGATTCCACTTTGCTCCTTTTTAAAAAATCAGTGTGGCAATTTAACTTGTGACTTTGAAAAGAAACCTATCATTTTCTTTAAAGTGGAAAATGGAAGGCAATCATATCTTTATTATTACTGTTATACTACTTTTGATCCAAAGGTACAACATAAGCTCTCATCCAGTCTTGTAAAAACTTAGGAATGATGGAGATAAAACTTTGAAATTTTGCATAGGTGTTGACAATATACTTATTCCTGTTCATATGCAGTAATATTGATATTAATATTATATTTTTTATCAGTAATGAATCATTGTCTATAAATTCAGATGGGCAAATAATGATGTTTTTACATACACACACATATGTAGACACACACAACCTAACTGTGAGGTTGTAAGAAGTAAAATTTCAGCTATCTGATCATTGTTAGCTGCACTCCATTCCCAACTTCCATTGTAGGTCAGAGATCTGGCAAACTGAAGGCAGCCCCTTTTCTTTTGGTCTAGCAGTGCAACTGGGAGTGCACCCTTACTGGAGCTTCTGGTTAATCATCTGTGTTACTTTTATCCAAATATAGGCATGAGAAACTTTAGTGTCTCAAAGTCCATGTGGTAGGTCCAATTTCCCCCAATGCAGCCCACACCTGAAAATCCTACCACATCGTGAGATGCTGCCAGGGACTGTATGGGCCCCTGCTACTCTCAGAATCTAATGACCTCTGTTCCCCTCAGTTGTGTGGCATCTCAGCTTCTCCCTTATATATTTCCCCCTACCCTATCAAAGCTCTTCTTCTCATTCTTCTTCACCTTATTATACTCTCCTCATCCTTGAAATCTAGTTTCAAAAAACTCAACACTGGGAAAGGATCTGTAGGCAATTAATGTTTTAGCCCTGCAACTATGAGCTTCTCCTGAAATAGAGCAAAAGGACCCTGAATATCTTATGGGAACATAACCCAGGAAGAATACAGTGAGAACAGGATACAGATTAATTACTCAATAAATTACCCTGCCTCACATTGCTTGAAAATTCCACCTGAAGTTTTTAATATATTGGTAACCATAGTTAATTTGGAATTATATGTTCAAAAGTAGAAATGGAACACACACAAAGGGGAAAATGTGCATTGATGCAATCATTTCCAATCCAAAGATTCTGTGTATGATTCACAGAGAGAACTCAGCAGGCAAGTGAACCATAAAGGAGGTATATGCTGTGCTGTTTCTAGTACGTGCATATTTCTAAATATGCTGTACCTTTCAGCAATCCTGATTTTATCAGGGAGTTCATGGCTTTTAAAATTTTGAACCACATATTATAAAATCTGAAAAATAATGGTCCCCCTCCAATTTTCATCATATTCAGACATTGGTTAAAAAAATTCTTCCTTGGAGACAAATTTGATCTCACAGAGTGTCTAAAACTTTGTTACGAGTTTGGTTGGATTGTACTTATACTGCCAGTCAACACTGTAGCATAATATTCATGTTTTCATTGCCATATATATATATATATATATATATATATATATATATATATACCTTCTATGCCCAAGATTAAGAGTGGATATAAGGAGTTGGAATTGTGACTTACTGGAGATCTTGTAGGTTCAGTAAACTGGTGTTAGCATTGATGATAATAACTGACACTAATAGGGTGTTTTATGTATAACAGAATGGTTCCAGGGATTTATAGATATCGACTCTTTTTAGTCCTGACAATGGCTCAGTGAGGCTGCCAGTATAATTATCCCCACTCTACAAGTAGAAGAGATGAGGCAGAGGGTGTAAATGATTTGCGCATGTGCACATCCATGACAATATGCCAACTGGGATCTGAGCCTAGTAGTTTGAGTCCTGAATCACTCCTGTTTACCACTGTATTGTACCATAATTTCTTAGAATGGAAGATGGGTACCACCACCTTTATCCCTATTTTTTCCCAAGACAACCTGCATAAAATGTATACAAAGTTCTGTTCCAAAATAAAAAGTAAGTTTATGCTTATTGAATGAAAAAAGTATGTAAAAGTATTTACCCAGTAATGATAAACATTATGGAATTTAAATAGTAATGATAACCATCTGATGAGTATAAATATTATACATTTAGAATGTATACACCTGATATTTAACATGTAGTTGTATATATTAAATGAAATAGTATATAATGGATTGGAAATGAATGAGCCAATGCACATTTTCCCCTTTGTGTGTGTTACATTTCTAACTTTGAATGTATAATTCCAAATTAACTATGGGAAATTATACACACAAACACACACATATGTGTGTGTAGATATATAATACCTGATATTTAATATATACTTGTATTATGAAACATATATACTTAAGTGTAATGCTGTATAATCTTCATGAGTTTGTATTCAAAAACATCTTTATATGAACTTTTAGATTGTTTCTATCCTTTCATAATTCCAGGAAGAGGCACTGAAAGATATTTTATCTACAAATGTTGCCACACATTTTTCATCTTGTTTTTAAACATATTTTTCAAAGGGAATCTGTTGGGTAAATCATATAAACACCTATAAGTTTTTGAAACACTGTCAGGTTACCTCCTTAAAGTCATCTTGCTTTATCTTCCCACAAATAGTGCAAAAGTGCCCTTTGCAATATATCCTGGGAAATGCATGTTTCATTCAAATTTCTTTGTTATAAGCAAGGGAGAAAGATTTGCTGTATGTTATTAGGTTGTTTTAATTTCTTCTGTGAGTGTCTGTTTTCCTTGGCACAGGAGATAAATTTTTTTTCTATTGTTTTCCAAGTATGATTTCCACTGTAAAAATAAGCAAACTTTGACTTTCCCATGTGTTGCAAATATTTTTTCTAGTTTGTTTTTTGTCTTTAGTATGCTTAAAATGATTTCAAGTGGAAGTTTAAAAACATGTTTTAAAAGACGTCAAAATTTATATTGTTTTCTTAATTTTTATATCGAGTGGATATTTTCACTTTAATATTATAAAAGTAATCAATTTACCACCTTCTCTGATTTTGTTTGCTTTTATATTTTAATTTTATATAGTATAATTAATCTGAAACTAACTTTGGCAAAAAAATCGCTATTTAATTAATTTGCAGATAATGACATTTTACGACACTGAATTTTTCATCAGTTTATTCAGGCTTTCTTTTATTTCTCACTAACATTTTATAGTCTTCACATGAGCTCTATGATTTCTTTTTAGTTTTATCATGAGACATTATGCAACTTGGATACTATTTTTCCAATTTTTCATATTTCTGGTTTTTTATATTTCTATATTTCATAACTTGCTTATTTTCTAGAATAAAATATTAATAAATTTTATATAAGAAATATAAAAATTGGTTAGCTTATTGAAATTCCTAATTTTCACACTACTGTTGTAAGTCATACAAAAGTTTCTGGCCATTTAGAAATATGGTAGTGTCCATCTAAACAATGGAGTTTATCTTCATCTTTTCTACTTTTTATATATCATTGCTTTATTTTATAGTATAGGTGTAATTTCTTCTCTTTGGCCTTATAATAGTTTACTCTTAATAAGAAGATTAGCTACTTTTGAGATATCTACTCAAAAATATTTATTAAGCCCCTAATTTGTGCCAAGTACTTTTGGAGATTCTAGAGGAAGAAGCAAAGAAAAAACAAGATAAATTAGTGAATTCTCTAGCTCTGCCTTGGAATAAAAGTAAAATTAAATGTGAGCCTTAAGACAATCAATATAAGCAAACTTCTTCTTACTATGATACTATGCAGTGCACTTTGAGAAATACAAGTGTGCCTGTCTTAAGGCTTGTTACAAGATTTAAATGAGATTGTATGTGTAAAATATCCAGTCAACTTGTTGGCAAACACACAAAGTTGTTAGCATATTACTAAAGTTATTTGATTATGTTATTATATAGCAAGATCATTGCCATAAGAATTATATATACTATTTGTAAGAAACATAATTTTGGTTTTTAACACAGAATTAAACTTCACTATTCAAGTAATGGACATTATTTCTTTACATTTCTAGTCTGAATTTTAGGACATTTCATTAGTGGTCATGTTAGCCGTGCAGAAAGAAACCTTACCTGTGCTTGAGGATACAGCCTAGGTATTTTAAATATGAGAATGTGAGTAGCAAGTCTAGTCTTTAGGAATCAAAAATTTGTATAGTAAATCACTACCTCATTATTTTTTAATACTTCCCTTATAATAATGTGGATCCAAGAAAGAAAATAAGAAGACTTTCTATTGTGAAAATCTGGAATTTTGCTAAATTTTCTGTGTCTTGAAATGGTAAGAAAGGATTGCTGGTAATAATAAAGGGATATGTATATGAGTGTGTGAGAATGTGTGTGTGTGTGTGTGTGTGTGTGTGTGCATGTGTGTGTGTCCATATGTGAATGTGCAAAACCATTCAGACATTATATAATCTTTGGATATATTGAATGCTCGTGTAACTTATGGTTTTCCTTGAATCCAGCTTCATAAGCATTTTAAATTAATTGGAACAATGAGAATGAGTAGACTCAGCTCTAGACTATCATTTTAGCAGTTTTCTTGAACTGCATTTTAGCTAGCTAGTGGTACCCAAATCAGCCTGGATTGATGGTTTGCTAAAGAAGTCATCCACTTTCCAAAAGTTGGCCCTTGACCTGGATTTTATTCTAAAATGTTTATATGCTTGTGCATTCTGACTGAGTCACTTACCTTCTAGAAACAAAGTAAGAGAATTCTGTTTTTATTTGACTTTATGGACATACAGTAGGATAAGGGCTATATGCATTATCTGCTCTCTCATGAGAGAGGGTTTTGCTTTATCTCTTGTTTTCTTATCTAATACTAGATAAGAAAAATCTTTAGTTATGCAGGTGCCCAGCATATCCAGAAATTTCTTGCAGTATACTGAAAAAGGAAAGAAATCTGAAATAAATAATTTTCTCTTGCTATGAGCCTACAAATATAAAGGAATAATAAGTTATTTTCTGTTTGCAAAAAATACTAAAATAGATGATCAGAAACAAGATAATTTAGTCATATTTTATTTATTAACATATTCAAACATTTAAAATATTAATTGTGCTTGTTCTTGTTAATTCAAGGTGACCAATCCCATATATGAAAGCCAAGTTATTGTATTCATGAAACACATTCATTGAGCTGGGCTTTAATGTTAATGAAGGTGGTACCTTGTGAAATTCTATTGCTGTATTTGCTCTCTGAATAGTTTGAGTTTATTTTCCACATGACCATTTAAGGTTGCATACTTTAAAGATTTTTGTCAAGCATTTTCTCTATAATCCAGTTCTGGGTGTCGGGGGACTTTTCTGAGACATACAATTATGTAGTAGAATATATGTCCTCTCTTTTATTCTGATTTTCAGCGGGCTTAAACACAAAAGTGGAGCCTAATTTTCTATTTCATTATGGCTTACATATTAGAATTCTTTTTAATTCTTGACTTTCTCTTCTAATCACTTTTTGTGTTCAATTCTATAGTTATCTTTTCTTTTCCTTATGTGTTTATTAGTTGCTGTCCTAAATTTTTCTTTCCTAAAAATTTGCATACAAATTTTTAAAGTTTGTATATAAGTATATGGATAGTGAATGTTGCATGGCCAAATTTTCTAACATTTTGGAAAAATTCTTTAAAGTTTCTCTGTCTTAGTAAGTTTATCCACACACAATTAAACTCACTACTACAAACAAACTACTACAAACAAACCACAGACAATTAAACTCACTACAAACAAACTACTGATCAGTTAGAATGACCTAAAATTAAATTAGAGAACTATGCCAGCTCAAGGCTGAAGATTGATAAACTTTCAAATTGGCTCATGGAACATTTGTAACTTGATATAACTAGTCCCTTAAAAAATTGTTGTCAGAATTTTATCTTGTACTAACTAGTGTATGACAAGGCCTATAATGATATTTTTCTATAGGTTTATACTTGGGAATGTGTAGTAACATTGAATTGAATTTTTTACTATAAAGGAATACTTTAATAAATGCCTTTGTATCTTTGCCTTTAAGTTAATTAATGTTATTTTCTGATTTTAATATCAAAATAATTGTTATTTTTACATTTAAATTTGTATATGTTTTAATAATTCCAAAGAATAGTAATTCTGCTTTCCTTTATAAGACACCATTTTCTACAAAACCTCTTAAAAAGAACTTTATTTGAATATTGTGTCCAGTTTGAAATCATACAAATCGGAAAGACTGGGAAAGAGTCAAGAGAGCGTAAATGCATGATTGAAGCATAAAACATGATTGAAGGAGTGGTAAAATTGAAGACAGTTGACATTATTTATTCTGGAAATATGAATAAGAAGGAGTGAACTAATAATTGTCATTGAATTTTAAAAAATGTATTTATAAGGTGATATTCTTTCATTTACCTGTTCATCTTTCCAGGTGTGGACTTAAAAAAAAAAGACGGATTCTATTTGTTGTTAAGGAAGTGTTCACAAATGAGGAAAATGTTTCTGACAGTAATATAGACCAAGTACTGAAATAGATTACCAAGGATTGGTGGTTGTTGTGAATCTTACTCTCTAGGGGATCACTGAATTTCCTGACAGCTATGTGACTGAATGAGTTAGACAGTGTTGTTTGGTAGTGAATTCCTAGATGAGATGAGATTTGTGGGTGTTTCTAATTTATGGTTGAGTGATTTTATTGAAGTAGACATAGCATATCCAAAGAGGTATTCCTACTTCTTCATAAATTCAGCATAGAGACAGAGACCAAATTTATAAAAAATTTCACTCATGAAAAATTGCCATTTAATACCTCTTTTTAAAAGCTGTTACCCTCCATTGGGCTCCTAGAGCATGATGCATATGTATCTATGAAAGCACTTAATATGTTGCATTGGAGTCATACATTTTGTTATTGCACTAGAAAGTAATTTGTTTGACAGATGAGACCATGGTGAAAATTATTTGCATTCCTGGAATATATAGCACAATGCTGCATATGATGCCTGCAATTAAGATGTGGTAGATGAATGGAAAAAGAAGAAAGCAAAATGGAAAGAAATTATTTCTGGCTCATGCCTTTTAAAGCTGGCCCTGTAATTCTGGCTTGTAAACATTAGGTGGCAGAAGTGTGTCATCACCCAAAACTCCATTCAATCATTTATGTGTGTGTATTTTAATCAATATATATCATTAATAAATATTAATTGTACATATTAATGGTATTCGTCATGATATTTCTATACATGCACACGATGTGCATTGGTCGTTCAATTCATTTATACATTGGGAGCTTTCCCTTTTCCTTTCTCTCAGAGCCGTAACTTTACTGGAGTCCTAGGAACTAAAAAAAGCCTTGTGCAATCTAAAAAAATGTCTCACAAGACAAATATCTGTTGACTGAATGGCTGAAGTATTAGGAAGTTGGAGGTATAATGGTGGTAAAAATGGAGCATTTGCTTACTAATTTTCTTTCATATTCTTGCTTTTCAAGTGTCAGATGCACCATTTCTCTTGAGAGTCCTAGTGTCAAGTTGATCTAATGAAAGCATTCTAATTTAGCTAAAATATTCCTTTCAATGTTTATCTGTTCTATATTTTGTGAAATTTTTCCTCTGATAGAGAAAGAAAGAACATTTTTTTTATTATTGGACTGGCTAGCATTCATCATATGTCCGCAAGATATCACTTCATGTGCATTATTACTTTTTCCTCCTGCTTTTAAATTTGATTTAGTAGGTAAATGCGCTTTTTTAAATGTGAGGAAACTGGGTTACCAAATATTTAAGGAATTTGCTTAATATCTCAAATGAGGTTCCAGGAGGAACTAGGATGTTACACCTACTTTGAGTTGCTTCAACTATTTGGACTAAAACCAAAATGAGAATGGTAGAACAGAAAGATGGAAGAACTTGATGCCACTGTCGATTTTTGAACTAACAGCTTTCAAAATGCCGTTTATCAATCCTTCTATTGTATTAGATCATTTAATCAGAGCGATTACCTTGTCTGCCACTTTTGTACTTATGATTATTGTAATTTTTCCTGTATGATCTCATGTGGGTACAATTGTGTCATAGAGGAACCTTAAGAGAAAATTTAAAAGAAGATTCTTCCTCCATAACTTGCAAGCAGTTAGTTCTATACCTGTTAGGAAGGATCCAGATGCCACTCACTTGTAGCAGATTCAGCTATTTGATAGAGGTCTAGAACACACTTTATACGACTACTTATCCACCTATTGGAGGCTGTATTGTGGCACACAATCTTTGCTTTGCTCTGAAAAATTTAATACCTGACTTTATAAAATAAAGCAAAATAGAAATTGTATATTCACACATACTTATATTACAAATAATAAAACATGAGAGTCTATTATAAACTCCTTATAACTAATTTATTCCCACATAATACTTTTTAAACTATCTTTATTTATTTATTTTTACAAAATTCCTATATTTGTCTACAGGCTACAGTTATAACTAATGAATAATTTTATTTTGAACATGATCATTGGTTGGGATTTTCATTTGTGTTAAGATAAAACCACAAAAGTGTATTTTGCAACTTAATTGTCAATGACATAGCCAACTACTTTCCTGAAATGGATTATAGTTCACAAGCAATAATAGAATATACCCTCATGTTTTTGTGTCATCCACAGTGTGACAGATAAGTCATGATAGACTGTTTACTAACCTCTGTTAATGCTTTATCCATCACTTTTGTACTACACAATTAATAAAACCACTTAAGTCCTGATTTGTAAAGTCTGCCAGTTACTGTGGCTTAAATATTCTTGCAATGGCTGACTTCAAGCTGCTGACTTAATACCAAAGAATAAGTAAGTGGGAAGAAGTAGGCAGTGGCACCCTAGAATGCTTCTCCTATATAGAAGCAAGATATTAAATAATCACAAATATAAAGATAATGGCAATTTATATTAAAATGATTAGGAAGTGATAAGTTTTCAGTATTTTATACATTTATAATTTATTGAACATCAAATATAGATTCATCAATTCTTTTTTATTTTTTGGTACTGGAGATTGAACCCAGGGGCACTTGACCACTGAGCCACATCCCCAGCCCTATTTTGTGTTTTATGTAGAGACAGGATCTCACTGAGTTGCTTAGTGCCTCGCTGTTGCTGAGGCTGCCTTTGAACTCACGATTCTCTTGTCTCAGCCTCCCAAAGTGCTGGGATTACAGGCTTGTGCCACCATGCCCAGCTTATATTCATCAATTTTTAATAATAACTTTGTGTAACAATCAGCTTTCAAAATTTCTGAAAATTCATAGATCAGTTATAGTGAGCTAGTATAAACCAACTCAAGCATATCATCATACCAAATATCTCATCACAGAAATAAGTGATTCATTTTCTATTTGAAATTCTAGTTCAGCTACATTTGAGTAAAAAATTATATAAAACCTCTATTTGCTATCAGATATATTTTTAAAGCAAATAATTCTATTGGCAGATGGATTTTTCCTTCCTCAAGAGTTAATGCCAGCCAGGTGCAGTGGCACACGCCTATCATTTCAGTGGCTCATGAAGCTGAGGCAGGAGGATTGCAAGTTCAAAGCCAGCCTCAGCAACTTAGTAAGGGCTGGGCAAAAGATTTTTGACACTATTTTAAAATATTTCTTAGTGATATTTACATTTTATACATAAATAAAATTAAAAACTCCAGGATTAAAAAAAATGGAGGGGCTGGCGATGTGGCTCAACTTTAAATGCCCCTGGGTTCAATCCCTGGTACCAAAAAAAATTAATGCCAGTATAGACTTAATGTAGACCTAATACAGTATTTGAGGAAGAAAATATTGTTATTTTAAACTGCTGATGAGTGCCATATCCCCAAATTTACCTAATAGACTTAAATGTTATGATTTTTATTGTGGATAATGAGGAAACTTTCATTTAAGGAATATATGCTAATCAAAACCTCAGAATTTGGCATTTTTGAGGATTAAAATTTGGCAAATTATTTTTGTGTGACAAATGTAAATAAACTTAAATCTTATACATTATTGACTCCTGAGACTTCATATACATATAGCTCCCAATTTGGAATTGTTCAACCTATGATTGTTCATCTGTATGATGATATGAAAGTAATATTCATTCTTTCAAAACTGATTTTGAATTTGAATTTTGCAGTGAGGTATGTCTCCCAGTCAGCCATACAATCAAGAGGATAAAAAACTACCACTCTACAGTGTGCTATGTTGCTAAGCTTTGATGTTCAGTAGGTTAGGTGTAGAAAATGCATTTTGACTTCCAATACTTTTTAGTTCATGATGGGTTTATTAGGACATAACTGCATCCTAAATCAAGGAGCATGTGAATTTCAAAATTTGTTTAACATATCAGTTAAAATCTTTTTGTTAAGTCTGATGAGTTAATGAGGATAATTTTCTTTCTTTTCAGCCCAGATAATTTTTCAGTTTTTTAAAAGTCAGGAAACAAAATCAAGGGGTTACAAAGTGATATCAGCAGTTTCACAGAATTGTCTTGTAATTTGTCTTCTTCCAATTGATGTTCAGAAACAACACCTCATTATTATTCCTGTAGAGAATTCCTTATATTTATAAAACATTTTCAATTGTGAATGTCTTCTCAATGTCTTGAATATACGCACAGTTTCAATAGTTTGGTTTTAAAATAAATCAGTGTTATGAAAATAAACTATAGAAATGATCTTTCCTTCTTTAAGTTTCATATTAAATTAAAGATGATTTATTTTTAACCTGAGCAATTAGGTAGTATAGAAGAAATGATACATAAATTTGGCATTAGATTAAACAATATCTGATTCTGCTGCAAGCTTTTGAGAAACTCATGAGAATTAAAGTGTTATTGAGATTGAGCCCTCTCTTATCTTAGCAGGGTCAGGAAACAGAGAAATAATTATTTTCCAGAATGGGATCTTGCCCACTCCTATTACTGACTTGTGTAGCAGATACATTATAGCTGAATGCATGCACATTGAGCTACCTATGTGGATAGTTGAATAGGAGAAAAAGTAGTTTGGCTGTATTGTCATAAATATATTCCAATTGCTGCAGCCATAATTCCGTTAATCTTGGGCAATTTGAAATAAGTACCCAGGCAATTGAAGCATAATTTTTCCTATTACGTAATTATTCATGTAATTGTGAAAAAGTGAGGCTATTATACTGACCTCTGCCTTTAAACAAACCTTTCATTTTTGTACTTGCAGAGAATTAACTTGAGAGATTATTTTTAACATTAGTTCTATGCATGTTTTTTCTACATCTTGTCTTTTGAAGTAAATAAAATAAATATCTCTTTTTCCAAGAATTTATCTGCTCTAAACACCTTGGTACTAAAATCATGAAATGGTTATGATAGTTTCTCAGTGGTAATTTATAAATATCTCAATTTGAGAAAGTTAAATATAAACTCTTAAGATTCAAAATTTCTGTTTTGGAGCACATAGGCTATTAAGTCATCATAAGAGAATGCCAATGCTTAATCAATATGCTGATTTTTTTCAAAAGAGAAGCATATTGATAATTAAAAGCTTTTTCCCCAAAAATTATTCCTCTAGTGTATGTCTTGATTGAAAGCATACACATCCTAGACCTATTTTCACTCTTTGATCCTTCATTATATGATATGTATAAAATTCTTGATAATTTCCCATTCAAATGAAAGTGTTCATCAACACCGATTGTCACACAATAAAACAGTAAACTCAGCTACACTGGAGAATTACTGAAGCATCCAGAATAAAGAAGAAAGACAGACATTTTAGAAATTAGTTCTGGAAAGTTTTGTTTTTTTTTTTTTGTTTTGGTACCGGGGATTGAACTCAGGGGCACTCAACCACTAAGCCACATCCCCAGCCCTATTTTGTGTTTTATGTAGAGACAGGGTCTCACTGAGTTGCTTAGCGCCTCTCCATTGCTGAGGCTGGCTTTGAACTCGTGATTCTCCTGTCTCAGCCTCCTTAAGTGCTGGGATTACAAGCGTGAGCCACCGCGCCCAGCTTGGAAAGTTTTTTTATCACCATATAGAATGGCACAAACATAGTGCAAAGCAGACCCATGGCCCAGGAAAACACTCTGAGTTACTATGTTACAGAAAATGCCAAACTGACATTTTCCTTTTCTTCTCATAAATAGCCTAGAAGAAAATGCAGTGACAGATTTGATTTAATTTCTTGGTTATCAGATAATAATTAAATATGAAAGTGCTATTCAGATGCCTAGGTGCCTGTCAACTCAAATACACGTGCAAAATTAACTATACTCAAAATGAAAACAGATATTAACAGGTTCAGATCAAGAGATGAAGCCAATTTCCCTTAAAGTGATTTAAACATTGTTTCAGTCTACCCGTGTTAATTTGACTCTGTTGGGTCACAAGGAAATTGGCCTATTGTCAGTTTACTAAAATATTTGTTGGGTCTTATTATAACAGCAGTTTGTGGTGATAGTCCATTTGTGGCAAGCAAGGATACTATGTTCTTCACTGTAAGCAAACTTCATGGGAATATAGTTCCACAACGTGACAGAAGGGAAACTCCATTTACAATCTGAATTGGCACATTGCACAAATCCAGCAGCTACCATTGACACTGCTGTACCCCATAGGGAACTTGCCATTCATACTGCAGCCTATGTGAACACCACCCTCAACCCCGGAAGCTGTGTAAAACATCATCCTGTAGAGCACACACAGGTCTCACACACACTGTTGTTTTATCTCCTTGAAGTAGCAGATATCATTTTCTCCTCTTGTATTACACCAGAGTCATAGTGATTTAAAGAATACATAGGAAGTCAGACTGCCTGGCTTCACATTTTTATATGTTTATTTATAATTTTTGAATTTAGTATATATTTACGGAGTGATTATTATGCACCAGGAAATTTTTTTTTAAAATATTTTTTTAGTTGTAGATGGACACAATGTCTTTATTTTATTGCTTTGTATGTGGTGCTGAGGATTGAACCCAGGGCCTCATGCATGCAAGGCAAGCGCTCTACCACTGAGCTACAATCCCAGCCCCACCAGGAAATATTTTAAGGACACTTAAATATTAATTCCTTTGGTCCTCATAATAGTAGAGCAAATATTCCAACCCATACAGTCTGTCTCAGGACTTCTCTGAGACACAGAGGAACAAATTGTATGGCCCTAATAGATGAGAAAACATTACATTGAGGCTTTAACACATAACTCTCATATCTGTGAAAGTCAGGATAGCCTTGATCCAGGAGGCAAGAAAGTATACTGAATTCCATTTTTGTAACATCTTTTCTTGGGCTCGCTGGGGAGAAAGGGTAAACAACTTCGAAGAGATCATCAGAGCTGACCCAGAACACATCAGTGGAAGGAGCTTATGAAAGTCATCATCTTCAAAGGTAGACATTAATGAGAAGATTTATCTAGTACAATCAAGGTGCTCAGACACGTCTGGAGTGAAGGAGAAATGGTGCCACAGTAAACTGTTGGTGAATGCATTGGAGATATAAGAGTCTTCTAGGGGTAGGAAAGGGGCTAGAAATCTACAACTAGAGCGGTAGTAGCAATGTGCTACTGAAATTTTAATTTTACTTTTATTTTTCATGGGACTTATTTTGAATCCAAAGTGTGGTAGCACTTGAAAAAATATTGATTATGTACTGATTTTAAATAGGATATTTCTTGATCATACTGAGAAAATGGGTTATGTTACAAAAGGGAGAGATTGTAAGTTTCAAAAGTGCATGGATGTACATCACAAAATAAATTCCGAGGCTGGGGACTATGTGAAGCAACTATTTATTTTCCACTGTATTATTTGTGCTCTTTTCTAATTTTCTTCCTTCAGTGTTGGATGATCCTAAAAATCAAATAATCAACGTTTTGAACTAGTGGTATTTTTATAACATACACAGTAAAAAATTAAATAATATATATAACATTAATTAAATATCTAAATATCTATTGTAAAAGCTAAACTAAATATAAGCTTTTATATCATTGCAATTATGATCACAGCTTTGTTTTACATATATAAACATGGACCCATGTGGTACAGGAAGAAGAAAAGAAAATATTTTATGAGTACTTCTATTTCTAATGTAATCCACGATTCACTGCATCTCATTTTATCAGTTAAGATGGTCAGAACTTATCCTTATTCTCATGTAGTCAGGCTCTTCAAGTCTTAATGTAAATTAAAGCAGAGACTATTTGAGTTAAGGAAACTTAGATGCTGCTGATGATTTGGCCACATTGGTTCTCCAAGTACAATGTGACTTGGTATCTTATCTCTATGAAACATGGTGTGGAAGGCACACATTCTTCACCTTTGCCAATGACCTAATGGCCATGTCCCTACAATAGGTGAGTGAGTTGATCACAGCTTGGAGTTAATGTTTTGATTCTGAGAAGCTTTAAGAAATATTACAGGCTCTCAGACCCAAACCAAGTCAGTTAAAATCAGAATCTCTAAAGGTAGGACCTTGGCATCAGTCATTTTGAATCTCTCCTGGTTATTCCAGTGTCCTACAAGAAACCCACTCAGCTAGGAAAGCATGCTGGTCTGAGCCATCCTCAAAGGATGCACTTTACTTCTTGGTTTATATATAATTCCACAGTTGACCAACTCTACTTATGACTTGAGTACTTTTACAATTAGGTATATTAGGACTTCCTCACGTGGAAGGAGTGAGACCCACACGCTGAGTGGGTCTCTTGTAGGACATTGAAATAACCAGGAAAGATTCAGAATTTTTGAGGTGACTGTATATCTCTGTTCTCATTAATATGAATTTATTTATAAGCTCATGCAAAGAAGGAAATTTTCCTATCTTTAGATATAGTTTCTGTGTTGGGTGAAGGGGTACATTTATGTCACTAGTTATAGAAAACTGCAAAAAAAAAAAATAATAGAAGTTCAACTATACAGGCATTCTTTTTTACTAATAGGCTTTAATTAAATTTTCATTATTTTATCTCCTAACATTGGAATTGGCTGAGTAGATTTTAAGATGAAAGGAATTTTCCTGGTATTTGTCTTAATAGAACCCTTTACATTGTTAGGAAATACATTTGATACATTTGACATTTATAATTTCATAGGGATATTATCTAGTTTTCTAGAGCCTTTGAAACTTGGTGTGTTTGTACACATAGTATAGAAAATTTGGGTCAAGCTGAGTGTGGTGGCACATATTTGTAATCCTAGTGACTGGGGAAGCTGGGGCAGGAATATTGTAAGCTTGAAGTCAGCCTTGGCAATTAGCGAGAACCTGACTCAGAAAAAGGGTTTGGGATGTAACTCCTTGGTGAGCACCCCTGCGTTCAATCTCCAGTAACTGGGGGAAAAATTGGGGTTAAATTTTTTGTCATTTCTTTACCTGACCATCTTGAAAAACATAGATTTGCAGTGGAAACAGTTCTAAGTTTGGGGAGATGGCTGTGAAGTCATTGTTTCTTGCCATCAAAGGGAAACTATAATTTATTTGCTCACCATTGCAAAATTGCATATCCCCTTTTTTAATGTATGTAAATTTGGGAATTTAATTTTCTTGGATAATGTAGTCTAATAGAAATTTTATTCATAAGTTGGGGAATTAAGTGAAAAAGGAGATAATCTTGAGTTGTTTGAAAATGTTCTGAAGTTAATGAAAAATACCAACCATACTTTATACAGTTTAAAAACTATTTGAATTTCCATTCAATTTCCAAACACAGAGGGTATTTTTAGTTTTCTCTTTAAAAGACTTTGTACTTGTCTTCAGGTGATGTTGGCTTTAAGGCACTTTATACTGTAGCTTTTATATGTATTGGCTTTGAATAGAAGCAATGATAATACAATTAAATTGTATGGATGTTTTCTTGAATTGTTTATCTGTTAATTTCATTGCATTACATTTAATTCAATTATCTTATATCAAATAATTAGTTATAATTATGATTGCTTCTACTATGGAAAATATACTTTATCACTTAATTGGAAAAGGTTCAGGGTGTTCTTTAATGCCTTTTGTGTTTCTTAATTTGAGTTATTCAAATATATGAGAATGTGGGAGTTATGCCACTTTGGATGGATTTAATGCTGCAAGTTAACTGACAGCTCATTTCATTTTACCTTAAATAATATTTCATTTTACTGAAAAATCCAGAGGTATGTTAGCTTCAAGCAAAGTTTGTCTTAGTGTCTAGGAATGTTGTCAAGATTCGTGTTTCTATTTATCACTCTGCCTTTCTTAGATTCAAATTCATTGTAGGTTTGGCTCCCTTTGTAGTTTCAAGGTGGCTACTAGCAACTTGTGAACTTCTGAGCATGTTCATCAGCTTTCCATACAATATCTACGGTTTACTCTGAATATTCAATTCAGGCCCTGTCCCAATTAAAATATCATCATGCATCTGGAAAGAAAATATACTGATAAACTTCATGTCCCTAGTTCCAACAATAGAATCAATTTCTTCAGAACATCATTGCTTCCCATATCAATGATCTGTTACTACACAACAAAATAAAACTCAGTGGCTTACACCAACCACATTTATTAATTTCACAGTTTCTGTGGGCTAGGATATGGAGAGGTCTTAGCTGGGTCCCCTGTCTCAGGATCTCTATCATGCTTCAGACAGGTGTTGGCTGGAGGTATAGCCATTTCAAGGCTCAACTGGGAAAGGATTTGCTTTAAGATTTTTTCTCATGGTTATTGGACAAGTTCACTTCTTTATATGTTGGATTTAAGGACCTAGATGCTTGCTGTTATTGTCCAAAGACCTCCCAGTTCCTCCCCACATGGTTCCCTTCAATATGGCACATTGTTTTATTAAAGTTACAAGTAAAGAAGGCAATAGATAAAGAATTCCAGCAAGAGAAAAATCATACCTCCTTTTTAAACAGTCTGATCACATAAGTTCTATGTATCACTTTTTCTGTATTCTATTTATTAAAAGCAAGTCACTAGGTTCTGTCCACACACAAAGGGGATGATAGCACAAGGGCTTGAATACTAAGAGGCAGAGTCCACTTGGAGACATGTCAGCAGCTGTCTACCAGCCTTGGTCAATTCACTTAGGCTGACTAGACTTTTACTGTTTTATATAACTGGCAAATAATTTTGAAGATATGACCTCTGAGCACACACTCAGTATGCTTTTGAGTTAAAATATTATTGGTTTGATGCCTTATAGGTTATATGTCTCTCTGTTCTGAGGCATTTTATTAAAAATGTAGACATTAACTGTAGCAAAAAGAAGAGTAATAATTAAGTTTCTAAAGTCAATAGGCTTGGAAAATGGATTTTGTAGGTGTAAGAAGGCCTTTAAACTGATCTCAGGCAAAATCCTGAAATTTGAACATGTTACTTTTAATCACTTTAGGGCATCCTAATTATAGCAGAATAAATGATTGGTTCATGAAAGAAAGTAGCCTTGACATCAGCCAACTGCCAACTCTGGGAACATAGATAAGAGAATGTTTTCCTCTTATTTATCAACAGTTGAACTTTAAAAACAACATCTCTATTAGAGATGTTGTAGAAGGTGTAGAGAGAGGTGTAGAAGAATTTTTGCGTCCTATAAACCTTTCAAATCAGATCAAAGGGAACTATTTTAGTGATTTTTAAACACACAAAAATTATAATACCATGAGCCAACATTAGTTGACTGATTTCTCATGTTCTTTGATTACTTTTATTTTGTTGGTATTGATTTTCAGGAAAGACATTCAGGTAAATAAACAACTAAAAAAGGAAAATCAGTATCATGGAAAATTCAGAGCCACTCTTGGGAGCTTAGAAATGTCTTCTTAAAGGTGTTATGGCTAAGTGAGAGAAGCTGTTGATCTGAAAGTTGTCAGCTGTAATTCCAGCTTTAACTCTGATTTTCTCTGAGAATTGAATGGACTATACATTCTCTATGTATATATACTTTCTCGTTTATGAAAGTAAGATGGTTAAAGCATCACTTCTTACCTTTGCTGATGGAATTCTTCTAAATCAAATATAAGTGTTCCAAATGAGTTATTATCCCATTCTTTCCAATGCAAACTAAGGTTTGTAAGAGCCCTTTTCTAGCTTAAGTTCAATTTGGATTTGGTACACCTAGATTAAAAATTTATACACACAAAAATTTTAACATTTTCATTGGCAGCTACTTTCATATATTTATTGATTATTGATTATGACTATTTCAAATATTTATTGATTATTGATTATGCATGAGGCAGTGATTTTCTGTTCCTTATAGTGGCTTATAGATTTCTGAGTTGAAGGAAAAAAATTATGACTAAAAATGAAGTCAATTCATTTTACATTTATGAGGGGTTTAGAAATAAGGCTCCATAAGATGCTCAGTTTAAAATAGGGTAATGAAGAAAGGATTCAAAATGGATTCAATGTGGGACTTGAAGGATAAATAGGATTTTAAATTGCAGAGATTATACATTAGAGCTTTTACTTCAGAAAGAAAAAAGGTCAAAATGTAGCTGGCAGAAGTAATGTATAAGCAATGTGCACAGATTAACAGCTCCCTGTGACTTGACTTGCATGTACGGTACATATAGTGAAGTACTAGGGTTTGAAGTTCCTACGTGGACTGGGAGTCAGACTTTGGAGAACCTTGAAGGCTAGTAGAAGGAGTTTCACGTTATTTTGTGAGGTAAGGGTAGTTATTATGGGTTCTGAGTGACAGGATTAAAAGTGGAGAGGCAGAGTTAGGAAGCTGATGTAATAGTCTAGAAGTGGCTTACCACATTAAGTATGGTTTTCTTTACAAGCAGCTGCTCAGTAAAAAATTGAATGACTAACCCTGAAAATAACTTCCAGCTTTAAGTAGCTGACATCACTTGAAATTTTTTCCTCATTAAATTTCCATGTAATAGGTAATTTCTAGCTTTCAAACTAGATCTTTTTTTTTCTTTGTAACACTGATTGTTTTAAAAGAAAAAAATAATGTTTTGGGTTGTTTCCTATGTCTTGTTCTTGATATAGGATTTATTTTTCATATGAGAACTCTTGTTTTTGTAGGCCAAAGTAGATTCTCCCTTTCCCCGCCCCCAGGAACAAAGTTTATAGTCCTGTGGTTGTGACATCTTGTCTGTTTCCATAGGAATGGATACAACAGAGCATATTTAGCACTATGGACTTGATCCAGGTAAAAAAATTTGTAAGAGTCTGAAATGCAAGATGGGTATAAGGCTATGGGTGTTCTTGTCTCTGCTGTGGTGTTGATGTCTTCATTGAAAATGTCAGAAAGGAAATAAAATGGCAAAGTTAGTGACAATCCTACAGAAGTAGCTTCTCTAACACCAGGATTAAGTTGGTTTGTTTTGCTCTTGAGGATGCTTAGTAGGGTTTATGTGTTATTAACCAAGTTAAAAGATCCATCTCTATCCCTATTGAGATTATGATTATATCTACAGTAGAAATAAAGTGAGGAATATTTAGAGATGTGACATTCTACATTTTTTAAGAAATGATTTTTCTTCAGTTCTTCCAAAAACAAATGTAAAAGTTCCAGAAAGACAGTAGTGCACTATCGGTCAAGAATAACACTTTCCAACATGAACAGTGCTAGTGTGTGTGCCCCATTCTGTGGTGTACTTACATGTCCAAATTTGGGAGAAGGATATGGATTTCACTACATTTTTATCTTTATATCAAGTAGTTATCCTTAAGTATATTTTTGTGCAATCTTTAATTCTAGATCTTACAATATGAATAATAAAAGATCATTTATAGACATTTGCGACTTCATTATGTAATGAACAACTCTTTTTCATTAATAAATCATGATGTACATCTGTAAATTATTGCTCCTTATATATTACTCTTCTTTCCTTACACCTCTGTCTAAAACTCCTTCCTGTCTACTCAGCCATGTGATTAATGTGGAATTGTGTCCATCCTCAAATCTAAACCTGGTGATTGTTTCAGGGATAGGTAAGGGTCATAGATTGTATTATTTTGACAAATATTCACATGCTCCTATCCACATGTGAGAATACTTTCCCATGCTTACAGCTGTTTAATTTGGTCAATGCCAATGGAACATGAAAAGTGATAATCTATTCCACATTCAAGCAGTCACTTTAAATGTGACCTTCCTGTCTGCCGGGGAATGGGTATATCAGTCAGGATTCCAAAGCAAGACAGAATCAATATGAGAGTTGTAGGATGAGGGATTTAAGAATTAAAATTTATACAAATGTGGGAGGAGATGAAGAAGTAAAAGTTTAGAGGAGATGTCTGAAGGTCAGAGAAGAAGTCATGAGTCAATCTGAGAAGTCAAGCATGTTAAGACACAGAAAAGGAATCTTGCAGGGTGGTCTTTTGCCATGTGGATCCACAACTAAACATCTGGTGGTGATCAGGAGGCTACTATTGGTCAGAAGGATAGCATTTAGGAAAGATAATTAGATGCAGAACAAACGAGCAAGAATAAACTAGAGTGCACTTCCCAGTCTTTTCACTGTGGCATCTTATGTTCACAACTTTCAGAGAGTAATGGCCACTTTTTCATTTCTGCCAAATCCTCTTCTGGGCAAATGTAGCGTGGAGCTTAATAGAGAAGGGTACTCTAGGAAAGAGTTCCCAGATTAACAAGATGCATAGTCCACATTACACAATGGGCATGTGCCACATTGGAAGTATTCCTTCAACCTGGGTCAGAACAAAGGTCACATAGTGTGGAATCACAGCTAGAACCGAACCTCATTCGGTAGCTATCGTATAATATGAAGAAGTAAATGCGTGATGTAGTGAGCCACTGAGATGTTGGGTTGTAACTGAAGTGCACTTGACCAATAATGAAATCAATAGTGGAAGTAGGGAACTGTTCAAACTCAAAGACAAAAATATAGATTCTTTCTTTTGTTGTTGGCTAGGGAGGAAACAAGAATCTGGAGAAAGAGTGACCTGTGCTTTTGATGTTTAAAGCAGAAAGGTATAAAGGATAACTTGCAAGAGACATAATGACATGATGAACTGAGGCTTTGGGTGCAAACATTTTGTAAAAGAATGTTACTAACGTGCGCTGGTTATTATCACCTGCGTTGAATAAGTTTTATGAGAAAGATATGAACTCAAGGAATTTATCTTCTTTAAGGAAAGAATAAGAAACAAAATAGAAAACTTGGAAGGCTTGAAAATTGGGAGAGTATTTTTCCCTTATATTTAAAATATATTAATAAATTGTGTAAGTCACAAAATGTGATTAATATTGAGGTTAAAATAGTCGTGGAGCAAAAAAATAAAAAATAAAAAGTCATGGTGTGGTTTCCCTATCTGTTATTAAATCCTTTAAGTTTTGATTAGATTAATGTGCTCCCCAGGTATTTTTTGAGTTAGACCAAATTGCTTAGGAAAAGAGAATAGTTCCAAGGAAGCCTGAATAAAGTAGCTGTAATTAAGTTGAGATAAACATATTTCACTATGAATTGTAAGTGTAGCTATTATTACACAGACCTAAATAGAATTAGACAGATAATAAGATATAGTTTTTAAAGAATTGTGTGGCCAAAACCAACATCAGCCTGTGTCAAAACATAATTGTGACTGAAGTGTTAAACATTTCAACTTCATAATAAAACTTTTCAAGTTCATGGCAATTCATCAGGAAGACCAAACAATTTTTAGTACATATGAACCTAATAACAGAGCTACAAAATACATCAAGCAAAGCAGATAGAACTAAGGGAAAACTTTACAAACACAGTTGGAGATTGAATTTACCCTCTCTAAGCAACAATTAAACAAGAAAATCCAAAATCTGTATTTGTAAAAGATCTGAATAATGCTGTTACCCAACCTAAGCAAACTGACATTTAACAAAGTTTACCATCAATGGCAACATAGGAAATACTCAACAAGATAAAACATATGCCAGATAATAAAAATAACTCTGAATAAATTTCAAAGAATTAATATAGAGGTACTTTTTCATAAAATCATAATGGAACAAATTAGAGATCAAAACCTTAAATTTGTAGAAAATTTCCAAATATTTGAAAACTACCCTTCTAATTGATCCATGTGTCATAGCAGAAATCAACAGGGACAATACTATATAAAATTGCTTCAAATTTTGTTAATAAAAAAATGAAAATTTATGGGATGCAGCTACTTAGTGCTTAGAGGGAAGTTTTAAAAGTTAGTCTTATTTTGGAATATAAGAATAAACTAAATTGAAAGAACTATGTGCTTACTTTGGAAGTTAGAAAAGTAAATTTAACACAGTGTAGGATAAATGAGTAAATAAAGATAAGACCAGAGAGCAACAAAATAGAAATCAGATAAAAAGAGTATATTTATAAAGTAAAAATTTGTTGAACTATATTAATAAAATTAATAAAATATAACTAATCAAGGAAAAAAAGAGGTACTAAACAAACGAATAATATCAGAGAATAAACAGAGAATATTACCATAAACTCTACAAATAATTAAAAGATAATACGGAACTATAATTTTTGCCAATAAATTTTAAAAAATAGATGAAATGGGCACATTTTTAATAACACAAATCATTAAAACTTAAGTTTTACCTAATTACTGAAGAAATAGAACATTGAAATATCCTCACATTTGTCAAAAACCTGGAGTTTTATTTAAAAATTTTCTTAAAAAAGTTCTTCCTACATGGAAAACTTCAATTCAGATAGCATCACTAGTGAATTTAATAAAACACTTAAGAAAAAATATGCAAATTCTGCATAAACTAGTTTGGAAAATTGAGAATAGGGAGTCCTTTCCAATTCATTTACTGAAGCCTACATATTCAACAAACTCTTGATAAAACATTATAAGAAAATGATTATAGCCTGTATTTATGGATATAGAAGCAAAAATCCTTAAAACAATTAAATACCAAATTAGAAAAACAAAACAAATCCAGGCCAGTTAACTCTAAGAATGTAAAATTTGTTCAACAGTGAAAATTCAAAAAAAAATTAATTTTATTAATAACATAAAAGAGATCATCTCATATACATCTGATAAAATACAGTATCTATTTGTGATAGAAATTCCCATGCACTAGAACTAAAAGGAAATCTCCTTAGTGTGATAAAGAATGTCTACAAATGTCTTTCAGCTAACATAATATTTATGGGGAATTATGTATGCTTTCTACCAAGGATGTATTGAAGGCCCTTGCCAAAGGGGAAGAAAGAGACATAAAAAGTACAATGGAAGTATTAAAACTTTCTGTTTTACTAGGCATTCTTTACGTAAATTAACATAACAAGGCTTCTGGGAAATACTACTATCATTAGGAAGTGAACTTGGCAAACCACAGGACAAAAGGCCATTACACAAGGGGAAAAAACCCAATTGTGTTTTTCGATAGTACAACTGAGAAATGGAAAATCAAATAAAAATAAAGTACCACTTCCAAATAAAAAGATATATAATATATAGGGCTAAACTAAACAAAACATGCAAGATTCAGTTCCAAGATGGTGGCCTAGACAGATTCCTCGGTGCTAGTCTTTCCAGGAACAGAGCTTGAAGTAGTGGAAATACCATCTCCCAGCCAGTTTCTTGACATCATCCTAAGGCCCATCATCCCCTGCAGGAATTTCACTCGCGTGTTTATGTAGGGCCACCAGGCAGCAGCAATTGCCACAAGCAGCGAGACTTCAGTGGTGAGCAGCGGAACACAGCTGCGGCGCGGGGCCCCAGCCCAGGGCTCCAGCCCAGGATTCACCCCGGGTGGGTGGGGCCTGCTTCTACATGGGGTACCTGGCTCCAACGCCCACCCAAATACGCGGGACCCCTAGCAGTTGCTCCTGTGGGCAAACGTCTCCTGCGTGGGACTCCTGGCTACTGTTCTTTGTGGATCTCCATCTGCCAGGGCAGAACTTCCTGCACCAGGGGATACTGGAGAGCATCTGGGGACAAACTTTTACTTTAACACAGCACACCATGAAACAGTGCCTCCACTGCATACAAGAACACCAGCGGCCCAGACCTTCACCCTGTTGCTGAAGCAGATGGCTTCTTTGTGAGACCCCCAACTATGACATTCTTCACCAGAGCGGGGAAATTCCAGTAAGCAAGAGATAACTCCACCTACTGGAGGTGAAAGGAAGCAATCCTGTTTATTTACATTGAGACTTTTTATTTTTATTTTTTTATTCTTATTTTGTATTTTATCCTTTATCTTTTTCTCCTAATACAACTTTTGTTTAATCTTTTTGTTTTGTTTCTCTGCTTTTTTCTTCTTTTCTTTTTTTTCTTTCCTCTTTTCTCTCTCATCTTTTCCCACCCTCTCATCCCCAACATTTGTGAAACCAAATATTTGTTATACAGTAGGACATGGTAGACTGGGATATCTGCATAGTATAATAGAGTGGTATTATATAGTCTTATAACTCCCACTTGCACATGTTTTATTTTTCTTAACTATTATGTATCCTCGCTAGCTGTACTCTATTTTCTTCCTTCTTACAGGTCGTCCCCAACTCTCTTTTGCTCTTTCTACTAATAACTAACTTCTTCTGGATTCCTTTTTCATGCTTTCTAGGGTCTAATAACCATATCCTCACTTCCTACTACCCTAACATTCTATCCTACAACCACCCTCAAGTTTCTTCAACCCACCAACAGAAACTATACACCCTAGTGCAAACCTATTAGTTATATAATAGATGTTAAGTGAACTCAAAATTGATGTATATTATGACTAAACTGTAAATGTATTTAGGAGCTATTAGGAGCTACTTGGTTTGAAACTATATATTGTTTGTATTGAGATCAATCAATATTGGTCTCCCCTTTAAAGGAGAGGTATTGAAACCCTTCAGGGAAACTATAACCCTATAGGATTAAAAAATTGTAATAACTTGGATCAGCAGAACTAGAAGGAAATACACACAAACACCATGTAAAAACAACAGAAGAAAGTGCCTCAAACAAACCAAGATATTACGTTATTAGAATCCATGGTCAGTACAGCAGAAGAAATGACAGAACAGGAGTTCAGGATGTGCATAATTACAATGTTCTGTGACTTCAGGAATTATATAAGAGAGCAAGCCCAGTCAGCAAAAGATCATTTTGATAAAGAGATACATAGGCAAAAAAAGGAAGTAAAAGATCACTTCAATAAGGAGGTAGAGATTCTGAAAAGGAACCAAAGAGAAATCCTTGAAATGAAAGAAACAATAAGCCAAATTAAAAACTCAATAGAAAGCATCACCAACAGAATAGACCACTTGGAAGACAGAACCTCAGATACTGAGACAAAATAGGAACTCATGAACAGAACATCCAAGAACTATGGGATAACATTGAAAGACCAAACTTAAGAATTGTTGGGATAGAGGAAGGTATAGAATCCCAAACCAAAGGAATGAGCAATCTATTCAATGAAATAATATTAGAAAACTTTCCAAATATGAAGAATGAATTGGATATTCAAATTCAAGAGGATTATAGGACACTAAATATACAAAAATCACAACAGATCTACACCGAGGCACATTATAAGGAAAATGCCTAACATTCAGAATAAGGAGAGAACCTTAAAAGCCACAAGAGAAAGGAATAAAATTATATATAGGGGGAAGCCAATTAGGATCACTGCAGACTTCTCAACCCAGATCCTGAGAACAAGAAGATCATGGAACAGCATATACCAAGTGCTAAAAGACAGTGGATATCAACCAAGAATCTTATATCCAGCAAAATTAAGTTTTAGGTTTGAAGATGAAATAAAAACCTTCCAAGATAAACAAAAAATAAAAGAATTCACAGCAAGAAATCCGGCACTACAGAATATTCTTGGCAAAATATTCCATGAGGAGGAAATGAAAAACAATAATGAAAATCTACAGAGAGAGAAGCTATACTAAAGGAAAGGTCAATCAAAGGAGAAACCCAGTCAAGTAAAACACTAAGAATAAATGAAAATGTCTGGGAATACAAACCATGTTGCAATAATAACATTGAATGTCAATGGCCTACACTCAGCAATTAAAAGACACAGACTAGCAGATTGGATTAAAATAAAGACCCAACAATATGCTGCCTCCAAGAGACTCATCTCATAGAAAGAGACACTCACAGGTTGAAGCAGAAAGAATGGAAAAAATCTATCACTCACATGGACTGCGTAAACAAGCAAGAGTTTCCATCCTCATTTTGATAAAGTGGACTTCAAACCAAAGTTAATGAAAAGGGATAAAGAAGGTCATTTCATATTTCTTAAGGGAATCTTGCATCAATAAGACCTAAAAATCTTAAATATCTATGCCCCAAACAATGGGGCAGCCATGTTTGTCAAACACACCCTTCTCAAATTCAAGAATCAAATAGACCCCAGCACAATAGTACTGGGTGACTTTAACACAACTCTCTCACCACTGGATAGATCTTCCAAACAAAAACTAAACAAAAATCTACAAGACTCAATAGAACAATCGATGGTCTAGACTTAATGGATATATATAGAATATTCCATCCTTCAACAAGCAAATACACATTTTTCTCAGCAGCACATGGATCCTTCTCCAAAAGAGATCATATGCTATGCCACAAAGCAAGTCTTAGTAAATACAAAAAAATAGAGATATACCCTGCATTCTATCTGACCATAATGGAATGAAACTAGAAATTAATAACAGTTTTAAAAAAAGAAGCCACTACAACACCTGGAAACTCAATAATTTGCTATTGAATAATGCATGGGTAACAGAAGACATCAGGAAAGAGATAAAAAAATTCTTGAAGGTAAATGAGAACTCCAATACAACATACCAAAATCTCTGGGACACTATGAAGGTAGTGCTAAGAGGAAAGTTGATTGTATTAATCTCATATATTCAAAGACGTAAAAGTCAACAAATCAATGACTTGACACTACATCTCAAAGCCCTAGAAAAAGAAGAACAAAGTAACACCAAAAGAAGTAGAATACAAGAAATAATTAGAATCAGGGCTGAAATTAATGAAATTGAAACACAAGAAACACTTCAAAAAATTGATAAAACAAAAAGCTGGTTCTTCAAAAAAATAAACAAAATTGACAAACCCTTAGCCACCCTAACAAAAAGGAGAGAGAAAACCCAAATTACTAAAATGTGTGATGAAAAAGGAAATATCA